>OVBA01001022.1:0-50719 GCA_900406435.1 Lepidium aucheri | reverse complement strand
CTATTTGAGTCATTTACCTATAATTCTACACTATTTGAGTAAATCACCCAATATATAATTATAACATTTAAAAGTTAAGGGACCATTTTGTAAATATAAAAAGTTCTACTCTATTATAGAGTAATGAACAATGTAATGCCAAATATAAAGTAATATTCTTCATTACTCTAGTATAGAGTGAAATATAGAGTGAGGTTGGAGATGATTTTACTCTATTATAGAGCTTAGAGGAGAAAATAGAGTGGGGTTGGAGAGTCTGATGATAATGGTGAGTCTGATACTTTTGTCAATGGTGAGTCTGATGATAATGTGGTTGAATCTGAATATACGAATGAGGCAGATGGTGAGAATTTGAATATTGAAGAGGATGAGAATGTGAAAGCACAGGAAGATAAGAATGTAGATGCATGTGATGATTTTGAGCGGACTCAAGGAGTTTCCGATATTTTTGAGCATGCAAACTAGGAGACAATTGATCAACAATAGATAGATTTGATGGTTAAAAAAGGACCTGCTCCAAGAAAAGGTACCGACTATGACTTTCCTATAGATGAAATTGGAGGTACCTTTTTAGTCACTCATATTATACCAAAGAACTCAGTAATGGAGAGAAGTAAGATATGCTTGGCTTGTGTTTTCAAAGACCTTAAACAAAGTTGTTTGTTTTTGTTGTAAGTACTTGAGTAAAGACAATTTTCCTAGTCAATTAGCCTCTACCAGATCAAAGGATTGGAAACACATTTCGGAACCTTAAAACACATGAAGCAAGTTATGTGTTATGCATGAGTCAATGGATGGAGCTAGATTTGAGGCTACAAAGAAAAAAACTATTGATTGGTAAAAACTCTTGCTAAACAAAATTTAGCTTTTCGTGTAAGTAACGAGAAGATTGGAGAACGGTAATGGGAATTCCTTAAGTTTTATTGAGATGATTGCTGATTGGGACCCAGTTTTGAGAGAACATCTTAAACATTTTGAAGATGGTGAATCTTGTTATCATTATCTTAGCAAAAAAAAATCAGAATGAGGTGATAACAACATTAGGTGATGAGATCAAAATTATGATCATCAAGAAGATTAAGTTGGCTAAGTACTTCACGATCATCCTTGATAATACTCCAGATGTTAGTCATCACGAACAAATGACTCTCATCATTCGATGTGTTAATATTTCAGCGAATACAACAAATTAGAAGAATTATTTCTGACATTTTTGAAAGTTGATGGCATATATGGAGAAATGATTTTTCAAGAGATTCAAGATGTGTTGGCTGCTCTTAATTTAATTATAGATGATGTCAGAGGACAAGGGTATGATAATAGATCAAATACAAAGGGAAAACATAAAGGAGTACAAAAAATTTCTTGATTTCAACCCACGTGCATTCTATACGACATGTGGATACCATAGTCTAGACCTTTTTTTATGTGATATGGCAGAGACTTTTACAAAGGCAATCTCGGTTTTTTGGGATTATACAATGTATATATTGTCTTTTTCATCTTCAAATAAGCGATGAAAAGTACTTGAAGTTATGGTGGGAAGACTAACAGTTAAAGCTTAATCACAAACTCGTTGGGAGAGTCATGTAGTATGCATTAAAACAATAGATTCCAAGCTCCAAAAATAAGAGATGCCTTAATTTATATAGCAGAAAATAGTGATGATCCTGAAGCACAAAGTGATGCTAAATGTCTTGCAACAAGTGAACCACATGCTTATTTGGTATAATATTTTAGTTGATGTTAACACAATGAGCAAGAATTTATAGTCTGAAGACATGAACATTGACTCTGCTATTACTCAACTAAAAGGATTTATTTCTTATTTCCAAAAGTATAGAGATACAGGTTTTGAGGAAGCAAAATTTGAAGCTAGACAAGTGGCTGAAACTATGAAGATATAAGCATTTTTTTGATAAATACAAAACGTGTTTCAAGAAAAAAAACAGGTTGATGAAGATCCCAAAAAAGTTGAAGACTTTGTGAATTTATCTTCAGAAGAAAATTTCAAAATTTCTTACTTCATCAACATCATGGATCAAGCTTTGTCTTCTTTTACGAAGAAATTTGAACATTTTTGGAGGCATGAACAAATATTTGGATTTTTGTTTGGTTTGAGGAAATTGTGAACAAGCCATGATAGTTTCATGGTGTGGAGTAAAATTTTTGAAGCTACTCTTAAGCATGTAAATCATTTAGATGTTGATGAGAATGATTTATTTCATGAGCTAAAGATTTTAAAACACTCTTTGCCAAGAGACCATAAATGACCTATTGAAGTATTTGTTTTTTTAAAACAATGGAAGGTTGTTATCCAAATGCTTAGATTGCTTATCGAATATTGTTAACAATCCCTGTTTTTGTTGCCTCTCCAGAAAGAAGTTTTTCAAAGTTGACACTGATAAATTTTACCTTCAAGCGACTATGTCACAAGAAATGTTGAGTGCTTTGGCTATCATAGAGAGGTAGTTAGTTCGACACTCAATTATGTGAGTTTAGTAAATGATTATTTAGGGGAAAAAGGAAGAAAAATTATGATTTAAATTATTTTTTTACGTTATTACTATGTTATAAACTTTAAAACATTTTATTTATATTGATATTTTCTACTCTCTCTATTTCAAAATGTAAGGGGTTTTAAGATTTTTATTTAGTTTCAATTTATAAGGTGTTTTGCATAGTTCTAAGCAAAATTTAATGAAATTGATATGTTTTGACCTTTAATATTCTGTAGAGTTATTTATAATTGGTTAGGTTGTATTTAAATTAAATATTAAATCAATTTGTAAGAGACAATTAATATGTTTCTTAATCTTTGTGAAAAAGTTATAACCCCTTATAAAATGAAACAGAGGGAGTAACTAACAAAGACCACATTTTTTCTACTCGCCCCAAGCCTCAAATAGGCAGAGTACGGGATTGGAGTTGGTCTAACAATGGTCGATGCTAAAAAGAAAATTAAAGGAAAAAAAACATTTTGGACCTCAAATTTTTTTAAAAAATTGGACCCTAAACTTTTGTTTATATAGCTTATATGGTTTGGACTGTAATTCGGACTGGTCCTGGATAAGATCCTCTACAAAAAACGTCCATATGGAAATAAATTAGATATCAGTGCACAATTAGTGACCACCTAACAATCCATGCTCGGAACAGAGGAGTGACCTGGTCCAAAATTCTCCAGAGATTGTAAAAGTGTATTATAACTGTCCAATGTTTTGTCCATACTCTTTTCCTCTCGACTCTACAACAAAATTAGTGCGAGTAGTTAATAATGCGACAAACTCATAAATGTAATTATTGAACAAGTCCAAGATAAGATAAAGTTTCACTCAACTCTTTAAAAAGCTACTTACTTCTTTTGCAAACGAGATGATAGGATTTTTGAAATAGAGGGAGTAGTATTTTGTAGTAAATCTACTTTAAAAGAATTTGTTTTTTTTTTCTTAAGTCTAATTTATTTTTCACAAACGTTTAGAAAAAGACTTTGGATTGAGTTTTTAAATGAAGTAACCAATAAAGAGCATGGGTTATCTAAATTTAGTAAAACGGAGGTCCTTTATATTTTGAACTTTGATTTGTAAAAAGTTAAAAAAAACTTCGTTCGAAAATTACAAGGGAGTCCTTCTAAGTTCCGAAATTTTTTGGCCGAAAAATAAAACAAAACCTAATCACGTTCTATTTATTAAGGTAAATCAAAAAAACAAAAAAAAAACACGCTCACCTCGCTCACTTTACCATCATAGACACGATCAACTCTCTTAGTAACCGATTATATCGAATCATATTTATGTAAACGAGATTTTTGATTTATATTGTGTTCTCAAATAATGACGAACAAGGAACTGAAGCAATTGGAGTCTAAATATGTCCTTGGTTATATTTGTTCTATTTTGTTTTCACATGTAAGCAATGTTCAATACCATTTTGGTTTTGCTTGATGATACTGTAGGGTCTTTTGGACGGAGGACTTGATATCCCACACAGTGACAAGAGGTTCGCAGGTTTCCAAAAAGAAAACAAACAACTCGATGCTGAAATACACAGAAACTACATCTTCGGTGGGCATGTCGGTAACTACATGAAGGCGTAAACGAAGATGAGCAGTAACGAAGATGGAAACATGAGTAGTTACCAAAACGGTACTCAATTGACATGAAACTCTGAAAACATTATCTTAAATGTTGTCTATCTTATAGAATTTTTCAGATAACAAATGATGTTTCACAGTCTGTCAGGCCCGTCGTTTCCAAAGGGAACCAATATTATGTAATAGCTACGGGGTTTATGCTCTTACCATACTCTTATTTCTTAAATATGTCCTCTTAATTGGTATCAATGCCGTGGAATTTTTTGAATTTTTGTACGGTATTGTGATGATCAGTCTTGCAGACATATTTCCTCCAGTTAGTTTGAACTTCACTGGTGGAGCATCCATGTTCTTGAATCCTCAGGATTATCTCATACAGCAGAACAACGTCGTAAGTACTTTAAAGCTAACTTAATCACAGCAATTTGGTTTCAGAATCTGAACCTAAATTTACTTGAAACATGAGTTTTTTGTTGTCCTTGTTGTTCTTGGTATAATAGTTGACTTTACAATCTACTTTCTAGGGAGGTACTGTAGTGTGGTGCATTGGTTTTCAGAAGATTCAGAATCAAGTGATAACGATTCTTGGAGGTAAACCGAATTGAAAGCTTACGCCTTCTGCAACACAAAGTCATTAGTATTTTATCTTATATTATGCAGATTTGGTTCTTAAAGACAAAATCTTTGTGTATGATCTGGTCAGTCAGAAAATTGGATGGGCAAACTACGACTGTAAAAATCTCAACTCTATAATGAGATACAAGAGCAATGAAACATTTCCACACTTAATCTCCTAACTTTTAATCTTTCTTCAGGTTCAATGCCAGTAAATGTTTCTGCGACTAGCAGTAGTGGAAGAAGTGAATATGTGAACGTAGGACAGTTTAGTGACAATGTTACGCCGCATAAGCTATCTTTGGACACTGTTGGAAACAGTCTAATGCTCTTACTAATGGTAATTAACATGTTCTTATAGCACATAGCCTTTGCAACTTTGCCTAAAATGTAATTTTCTATACTCTTTTGATTTGGTCACCGAAATGTAAGTTTCTCTCAATCGGCGAAGCCCAGCAGAAGAAAATTTGACTTCTTTGTTGTTGCTTGTGGTATTTTCTCTTTTTTTATTGCATCGTTATAGTTTTGGATGTACATAATTCGTTTTTTACATAATGGTCTTTGTGTGTATGGTACTCGATCTCAAAGGTTAACTTTACAGTATTCTTTTGTCAATAATAATTAGATTGACAAACCTATTTTTAAAACCAAAACCCTGAAAAGTCCATGTTGTCAATTGTTATGCAACTCTATCAAATTCCGTTGGATAAACATTTTTTTTATCGTCTTTAAATTTAGTAATTATGCCCAAAATGGGGAATAATGGCTAAAATACCATCAATTGAGAAAACGTAAGCATGCCATTCTTCTATTTTTATTTTACTTTTCAATTTTTTATATTAAAAATTGATTTAAAAGACACAAAACTCATAGAAGAATCTATTTACAGACTCAGCTATTTGAAATCCCTAAAATTCTTAATTTTTGTTTCAACAAGAAAAAAACAAAAAGAGGCACAACAAGAAAACATAGAGAGATGATTCAAATAGACGTTCTTGAGAGACGATTTACAAGGTAAGGAATCATATATTTTCGATTTTCCTATTTTTGGTCATGTTTTTTCTTGATTTTGAATCTTCCAATGTCTTGTTTTCCGGCGATTTCTACACAATGAGATATCTTGTTTGAGCATTGTTTAACTAGAAAGATGGATTTGGATAATGTGAATGAAAAAAAGATAGAAGAAAACGAAGCAATTGATGATGTTAATGAAGAAGAGAAGGATGATGATGATGGTACTGGAGACGGAAGAGAGAACAATAACGAAGATGAAAACATGAGAAGTAACAAACTCACTTCGGTCAATATATCAAGAATTGAATTGAAGCTGAGAGCCTCGAGGAGGTGTACAAGAAGGTACATGTAGCTATCCGTGCAGGCCCACCCCAAAAGAAAACCACTTAACCCGGCCCCAAACAACACAAGAGGTAGAAACTAAAAGCAATCTACGAGTTTCTCAATATCAATAGCTCTTGCTATATTGGTGTCTCACTGAGTTTTCATGCAAACAACACAGGTACAACTTAAAGAAATTGACGTACGAGGAAAGAAAGAACAAGTTGATCGAGAGAGTCAAGGCATTGAATGGAGCTGGTGGTGATGATGACGATGACGAAAAGGAGGACAATGAGTATTTACATATAACATATACAAATTATTTATAATTCGGTATTTACATACAAAATATACAAATTATTTATCATCTCAAACATATAATAATACACGGGTTGAACCATATTGATTATTATATTTCAAGAAATACCCAATGTTCTACAAATATATATATATATATATATATATATAAATATATCCAACATAAGTTTTTACCTTACCGTACTTTACAAATTACTTAATATCTCGAACTCCAAATCAATCTGCGTCTAACCGTATTGGTTGTTATATTTCAAAAAATACCAAATATTTGACATATTATATAAATATATTCTCAACATATATTTTGTATTAATTAAATTATATAACTAACTTAAAATCTCGAATATCATGTAATCCCGCATGTAATCCCGCGTGTCCAGCGCGGATAGCATCCTAATCATCATAATAAAATGTGTTAGTTGAGCGGCCAAGGTGAGTTAATGCTATATACAGAATGTCGATCTCTCTAGTTGCTACATTAGTGTAAAGTACGTACTTGTAACTTAAACTGATTTGAAATCAATGAAAAAGTCAAATATGAGTCGAATTAAATTCATGCCTACGTAGCATTTCTACTTCATGAGATGTGCGACTCGTAACCGTTTCACGTGGCATTAAGACCCCACACATTCATTGGTACTGAGGATTGTTATTAGTATTTATATTTGGTGGCGGCTTACATTATTTTGATATATCGTTTTGGTTCAATAACTTCCTCGACTTGATTAGGAAAAAACAACACCATGTCGCAACCATATCTGCGTTTTCTCTCTATGCTCTTATTCTCCTGTCTCTTTCTCGCTTCAAACTTCTTAATGATCAATACGCTTACTTGCCGTTCCGACCAGATCCAAGCTCTAATACAATTCAAGAACGAGTTTGAATCGGAGCGTTGCAACCGCTATGACTACTTTAACGGAGTCCAGTGCGATAACGTGACTGGTGCGGTCACGAAGCTACAGCTCCCAAGTGGTTGCTTCACTGGAATTCTCAAACCAAACAGTAGTCTCTTCGACTTGCACCAGCTTCGTTACCTTAATCTCTCACACAACAACTTCACTTCCTCTTCATTCCCTTCTGAACTTAGCAACCTCAGCAGATTAGAGGTTTTGTCTCTTTCCTCTAATGGCTTTACAGGTCAAGTTCCTTCCTCAATTAGTAACCTAAACATGCTTACCCATTTAAACCTTTCCCACAATGAGCTTACTGGTAGTTTCCCATTAGTAAGAAACCTAACCGAGCTTTCGGTTTTGGACTTTTCTTATAATCAATTCTCAGGGACTATACCTTCTGATTTACTAACCACTATGCCCTTCTTGTCCTATCTTGATCTGAAAGAGAATCATCTCACTGGTCCAATCGAAGCTCCCAGCTCCTCTTCTTCATCTAGGCTAGAGTATTTGTCCCTTGGGGGGAACCAATTTGAAGGAGAAATCCTTGAGCCTATCACAAAGCTAATCAACCTTAAGCATCTTGACATTTCTTCCTTAAACATAAGTTCCCCAATAGACATAAGCATCTTCTCTCCTCTCAAATCTTTGTTGATCTTTAAAATTTCTGGAAATACGTTACTACCAGCTAGTTTAAGCTCAGATTCAGACATCCCATTGAGCTTAGAAAGTCTGAGTTTGTCAAGCTGTGAAATTTTTGAGTTCCCAAACATCTTGAAGACCCTTCAAAGGCTGTATTATATAGACCTATCCAACAATAGGATCGAAGGCAAAATCCCTGAGTGGCTCTGGAAGCTTCCTCGTTTGAGTATGGCGAATCTTGTCAACAACCATTTTACAGGTTTCGAAGGTTCTTCAGAGATTTTACTAAACTCATCAATGCAGATACTAGATGTTGCATATAACTCCATGACAGGAGCGTTTCCAATTCCACCAATCAATATCATCTACTTGTCAGCGTGGAACAATAGTTTCACAGGAAACATACCTCTATCGATTTGCAACCGAAGCTCTCTCATTGTCCTGGATTTATCATACAACAACTTCACCGGTCCGATTCCTCTATGTCTGAGTAACTTAAAGATAGTGAATCTCAGGAAGAACAGCTTGCAAGGAAGTATACCTGACGTGTTCTACAGCGGCGCTTTGACACAAACGCTTGACTTTGGCTTCAATCGACTTACCGGGAAGCTTCCAAGATCGCTTTTAAATTGCTCCTATCTGAAGTTTCTGAGTGTTGACAACAACATACTTGAAGACACATTTCCTTTCTGGCTCAAGGTTCTGCCCAATTTGCAAGTCTTTACTCTCCGTTCAAATAGATTCTATGGCCAACTATCTCCTCCTGACCAAGGTCCTCTTGCATTCCCCGAGCTGCGTATACTTGAATTATCAGATAACAGCTTTACCGGAAGCTTGCCACCAAGTTTCTTTGTTAACTGGAAGGCATCATCACTCCAGACAAATAAAGATGGGCGTATATATATGGGAGACTACAAGAATGCTAATTTTATCTATGAGGATACCATGGATTTGCAATACAAAGGCCTATTCATGGAGCAGGGGAAAGTTCTTACTTCCTATAGCACCATTGATTTCTCTGGAAACAAGCTTGAAGGACAGATTCCTGAGTCTATTGGTCTCTTGAAGGCACTGATTGCACTCAACTTATCCAACAACGCCTTCACAGGCCACATTCCTTCGTCTTTGGCAAATGTTACGGAGCTTGAGTCGCTAGACCTGTCAAGAAACCAACTTTCAGGTAACATTCCTCGAGAACTTGGGAGCCTCTCGTTTTTGGCGTACGTAAGTGTGGCTCATAACCAACTTAAAGGTGAGATACCACAAGGACCACAGTTTAGTGGGCAAGCAACATCAGCATTTGAAGGGAATATAGGGCTATGTGGTCTTCCTCTCCAAGGAAGTTGCTTTACGGCACCAACAGAGCAGCCTGACGAAGACGATGAAGAAGACGAAGATGTGGTAAGCTGGAAAGCAGTGATCATAGGGTATTGGCCCGGACTATTGTTTGGACTGATAATAGCACACATTATCGCTTCATACAAGCCGAAGTGGTTCGTCAAGATAGTTGGTCCGGATGAGCGCAGGGAAGCAAATCCAGTTAGATTATTCATGACTCTGGATTCAAGATGGGATAGTTTTAATAATAAGAAAAATATAGAACTAGAAACTGATATGAAAGAAAGAGGTACTAGTAGTTTCTGTAAACTTTAGCTCCCTGAATTAAAAATCTCTCTATTGGCTGATGAACCTGAAGAATTCATGATAGACTATTGACATAGAGGCTTATGATATACTCCTTTGGTTTGTCTCTGATTGTTGAATTGACTTGAGCTAGAGTTTCGTAAACCACGAGTGTTTCCAGCGTCCTGTTGTGACAATCTGGAACAAAGTCAGAGACTATAAGATCATTCGGGTCTCAAGGATTTTAATTTCAGACCAGACATAACAATCTGCTTCACAATTTAACTGACCTAATATTCTCAGATACTAAAGTATGCACATAGAAAATCTTCCAAGTGGTTGTCTCTTAATCATAAATAATTTATCCTAAGAAATCAAATTCCAGTCTCTTACGTCAGTGCCTGAAGACTCAGATAGACACGAAAACAATATGCAAATTTCAGACAGAGGTATACCCTAAAATATCAATCCGTGTTGCTAAACCATGAAACCTAGGGGGGTTTATCGATTTCATTTCATAATTTTGACGGAATTAATTGACGATGTTTTCTTGCTTGTGAAATCAAAGAAAGATAAAAAGGAATCACTCACTAAAAATGAACCTGGAGCTCCTTGCGGAGGCTTCCACGAAAACCTCGACGAGAGTGACGATAATCGTAATCGCTCCGTCTTCGTCGCGTCCTTAAATCTCCTTGTTGACACTTGTTTGACAAGAGGACTTTACGAAAAGTAACAATCTAGTTCATTAAACTACGTATAACCGGTTTAAACGTAAACCAAAATATAGCCTTGGTTTAATTGGTTAACTAACTGCTGGTTCGGCTTTCTGGATTCATGTAGGTCTGTCTCATGCAGAGGCAAAATCGGTTGGAAAATTGGCCAATGTAACACTAATTGTACGTTAAAGATGAATTTAATTTCATGATTGTAACTTGTTCTTAGACATTAACTTTATACGTTAAGGTATACGTACTTGTTTAGGGCTGCGGATTAAAGTAAAGAATTGAAAAGACTATCGAACTAATTTAAAAACAGAGAGATATTATTAATTGAAGAATGTTACAGAAATCTTTCAGAAGAATTCAACACCCTCTACATCATTTTTTCTTCTTCCAAATCATTATCTATCTTCCACTTCAAAATTCAACACTCATACAATTTTCTTCTATACAATGATTTTGTTTTAAAAAAATTCAACATCATACCCCACACTAATTTATTTTATATTTTTATTTATTATATTTTTGATTCATATTTATATGTATAAATAGTTCTTATAAATAATAAAAAATTTAAATCGAAAGAGTTATTTTAAAATAAAGAAAAATATTAAAACTTAACCTACATATTGGATACAATTAATAAAACACACATAATTTATTAAATATATAATCCAACTAATAAAACACACATAATTTAAATAAATAAACAATAAAACACACATAATTTAAATAAGCAAACAATAAAACACATAACTTAATAAATTCATTAATCACTGAACATTCCAAATTTCTCTCATATGTGTTTAACCAGATCAGCTTGTAATTCATGATGTACATTTGAATCACGCATCTCGGATCTATCACACACATAATTTGCAATACAGGTAGCACCTCGGTTGAGAATGGTTGCGGTGTACTTGAACCACTTGCCTCAGATTGATCATACTCGTTCCAATGTTGAACATATGTATCTCGTTCATCCTCAACAATCATATTATGCAATATGATACATGCTCTCATGATGATAGCCAAATCCGCTATATCCCACATGCGAGCTAGTTCACAGATGATTTTAAATCGAGCTTGTAATACTCCAAATGCACGTTCAATGTCTTTCTGACATCCCTCGTGTTGTGCAAACATCTTGTTTGGATCCATAGATATATTTTGTTGTGAGATGAGATTTCTGGTAGTGGTATATGAAAGCAAGAATGAGTCCCTATTTATAGAAAAATTTGAGTGTTTGAGTGAATGAGTGGTTGAGAGGTTGAGTTAATGAGAGTGGTTGAGTTATTGAGACCGGTTGAGTGAACGACATTTATTAAAAAAAACACACCTACATTGAGAGGGGTTATTGTTAGAATGTATTTTCCTAAAAATAGATTAGATAATAAAAATATAGTAGAAAGTATAATTTTTTTATGTGTCCGAACTGAGTGAAACTAGTCACAAAATATAGAAAATGAAAAATAATAAATTTTGGTATAAGTTTTATAAAGTTATATTAAATATTCTATAAGATAATTGTTCTTAAATTAGAGGTTGAAAACAAAAATATGTTTATTCAGTAACCAATAAGAAAGTGACACATGTTTAACCTATTTATAATTAAAAACAAAAAACAAAAATGGCAACCAATGAAAATCGTAACACGTATTACGTTTTCAGAAATAATCTAACCATTGCAAGGTCCATTTATTTTTTCAACGGTTGAAATTTTTTTTCCAACACCCTCTTTTATCTCCATTGTAAGTACTCTTATTTTGTGAACTGATGCCTTTACAATAACTATGCATTTCTATTTATAATGTTAATTATATGAACTATTCTTTCTATATTCGCTCCTGCAAACTTGCTATTGACCAATTATTCTTCGATTTTGCCCGTTGTGTGTAAGTTCTGGAGTTCGGCTGCTAGTTCGGGCAAAACCCGAGTTTTCAGTCGGGTTAAACCGGTGGGACTGGATCTTCAATACAAAGTAAACCTTGAATAGATCGCGCATCTCTATTCACGAAGTGGGTCGTAAATTATAATGAATGAAATGGGCCTCAGATGATCATTACTTTTCTCTTAAGAATTGTCTCTCGATATTAACTTCATCTCATGGATTTGCATAAACAAAAGAATCATTTTTTTCGTTAAATCAAACAAAAGAATGAAACTTTTTAAACCAAAGGAAAAAGGAATCAAACTTCTTGGAAAAACACACAGAATTTTATACTTTCACAATCTGTTGTTCGAAATTGATATCTTTTCTATATATGTATTAGTGATGGAAATCTGTCAATTTATTAAGAGTATAATAGTTATTTATTTTTCTTTTGGCAAAGAGAATAACGCAAAGATCTGTGATGTTAGATAATCTCTAACAAACAATAGTAAGTTTTCAGTTAATTAAATATTTTAGACAAGTTTTTCCAGCATTAGATTAAATATAATTTTTGTTCATAATATGTGTAATGTAATCAAAGTAATAATTGTTAAATTTTTTATTTTTCAGAGTATACTCTGCTAGCGTATATATTATATGTAGTAAACAATTATATAAATTGATATTATGCTGTTTATATCGATATTTATTGTAATATTCCATTAATGTAATGTTGCTTACAATTCGAGAATCATTCGATATGTGGGACGTTCATTTTATTTTTCTTTGCATTGACTTACTAGATATCTTTATTGTTTTATCCATTGTTCATTTATAAAATATAAATCTTACCAAATTTTCAAAGATATATAATTGACTAACTTGTTTAATACATGTTATGTGTGATATAACTTATATCTTATTTTATATATATATATATATATATTATATGTTTAACTCTTATAGTATAAGTATATTAGAGGCAAAGTGATCAACTTTAGCCAACTTTTCAAAAAAATTAATTAACTAAAACTGATAGTTATCATGCAAATTTTTGTGAAATTAAGCTTATGTGTACTGCTTAATAAAATCACCCTTGTTTTAAAATTGTGACAAAGTCTTCTCCAGTACACAAACAAATTACCGGATATATCTTACTTCAAAGTATCATTAATTAAACGTCAACGACTATCAGAAATTTGATACTCTTTTTTCTAATTTGCAAAGAAAATTCATGTCGTTCCATTGTAAGTCCAAAAGTCCTCGAATTTAAGAGCACAAGAAAATTCAGTGTGAATATGAAGTTTCAACAAACCCTTAATTTGGATCGTTTTTATTAAAATAATTAGGTATGCTTCACAAATTCTTGTCTCTGGTAAGTTTCTATTACTAACCTACTGTCACAAATTCTTTGTCTGTGTAAGATCATTTATATTGGGATTTTTTAAAAGAATTTCTCACTAATAAAATAAGAAAAAGTAATATCAAATAAATAAAATATTAATATATGTGAGAAACATAGTGATGATCGATCATCATTTAAGAAACTATAAATTTTTGGTAGAAAATTCTAAAATTGGACACATGTCTCTAATTGATTGGTTGAATATTTTTCTTAGATAACTCAAATAACATTTACTTTATATTGTATAATAAATAGTTTATATGATAAAATATAAATTTTAATCTATTTAAAAGCTATAAAATAAGCTATCTATCACGATCTATTATGCATAATTGTATATTAATATTATAATAGTAAAAAACTTATGTCGGTTGGAAGTAAAAACCAATCATAAGTTTTTCGATACAAAATATATTAAAAATATTAATATTTTAATGATAAGAAACTTAATGATTTCTTACTAATGGAAGTTCTCTAAATTTCTTTTACTTTATCCGATCATCACTTCCGTAATGATTTCTTTTACTAAGAAACTTAATGATTTCTTTTACTAATGGAACTTAATGATTTCTTATTAATGGAAGTTTTCTAAATTTATCCGTGAGAGTTTTCTTTTCAACTTCCGTAAATTCAATCATCATTTTTCCTCTTTCTTTACTTTAAATCTTTTAGAAGATTAATATGGCTTGTTTTTCCAAGTTTGAGTATCTCTTCCGGTTTGTTCAGGCTATTTTTCTGGAGATAAATCTGTCGAATTTCTTTATTGTAATCTTGTTTTTTTATAAGTTGTAGTGTTTACAGAGTAATCATCTGATGTACTCGGTAACAGTTCGGAGATCCTCTCCGGTTTCAATTGTCACTTTTGTTTCTCTGTTGTCAGTTTTAGTCTTTTCTAGCTTGTCTCATATCCGATTATTTTTTCCAGGTTGTTGGTGATGCTTTGCTCCTGTGTAGATTATCTAACCTTAGGAGGAATAATTCCCCGCTTAGTCGGAGTAGACTAGATTGATGTTCGCAGGTGGTTTTAATGTTTGATATTATTAAGATTCAACCATATTGGAAGAAAATTTTGGAAAAAATCGACTCCTTTTGGGCTTGTAGATGAAGATCTGTGGTGATTTTCGGCGGATCGACTAAAATCGGAGATGCATGTTTGCTTACACCGAAGATGCATGCCAGCAAGAACAACGAGGGGACACGTGGTCGCACAAAAGCACGTCAATGCCTTCATAGATGGACACGTGGAAGCAAGTGGTCGAGAATGATGAAAATATATAGCATTCTCGAACTTTCCTTATTTGGATCTTTAAGCCTTTGTTTTATGGCCATATCCTTGTTGTAATTATAATATGTATCTTTTAAGCCTACTTGGTTTTTTAACAAAATTAGAAAACAGAAAAAAGGTTTCCTTTAACCACCATTATTGGTGGTTTCTAAATTTGAGTTTTTAGTAATTAAATAATAATTAAAGTAAAAAAAAGTAGAATTAAGAGATGGTAATTTATTTTGAGTTTGTATGAGTGATTATTGGTAGTTTATAAGAAGAATTTTTTAAATTAAAAAAAAAAAGAAAATAGATAATATAATTATTATTGGAAAGGATTAATTGTAAGACATACACTTAAGTATAATAAATAATCTTAAACAAAATCAATTTAATCATGATTTGTTGAAAATTTAGTCCATAACGAAAATTTAGTTCATATATGCTCTTAAATTTTATAGAAAAAATTTTAAACTCGAGAGCAACCAGAACTGCTACTAATAACACCATATAATGAACCAATAAAGAAAACGTATATTTATTAAAAACCCACATAAAACAAAAACAAAACCAAGTGACTTTTACCCCAGTGGCTAGTGGTAAGTCCATTAAACGCAGACGCACATGTACAACTAGTGATCAAGTCCCACCACCTACAAGATTTATGTAGCAATTTGGCTAATTGGCTGACTTTTGTGGCTCATATTGATATTGTTGTTGAAAAAAAAAACAAAAAAAAAATAATTGAAGGAAAGAAAAAAAGAAAAACAAAATACAATGGAACAGCGGACAGAAAAAAAGAAGTGGAACACGTGATAATGAAACAAACCAATCTTGTTCGTACACGTCAGCGTTTCTTAATACACAGGATCGTTTCTTATTTAAGAAACGACCCTTCCTCTTTTATTTTTATTTACAATTATTTTTAATCAAAAGTAAACCTAAGAAACTTTCTAAAACCTACCGATAATGATGCTCTTACTTTACTTTACTTTACTTTGTCACATATTCTCTACAGTACATCGTTAGCTAAGTAAAGATTTGTAGTAACTTTTTGATCACCATGTTTTCTTGTTGTTTAAAATTTTACCATATTTTTTTGTAGTGTATTGTGGAGAAAGGAAAGGAAGAAGGTATTTTATGTAAGTTATAAACATCAATTAATCCAAGTCAATACAACATTAAAAAGACATTTAGTCAAACTAATACCAAGACGGCAAGAGTTCTATAAATAAGTGTGTGATTCATAGCAAAAGCCACATATGTCTACCAATTTTCTCAGTCTCTTAGTCTCTTTTGTATAAATCTTCAAAAAAAATTGTAACGACCATGATGTCTGGATTACAATATTTTCTCTTTGTAGTCTTACTCTTTCGTGTCTTTGCTTCAAAATCTTTCATGATAAATGCACGAGTTATCGATCTTTCTGCTTGTAGTCCCAGTAAGCTTCAAACCCTCATGGAGTTCAAAAGCAAGTTCAATTCTAGTGGTTGCAGCCATAGTGCCTATGTTCATGACGTTGAGTGCAATAACGCTACGGATGCAGTTACTAAGCTACAACTCCCAAGTGGCTGCCTACGTGGAACTTTCAAACCAAATAGTAGCCTCTATTAGTTGCATCATATCCATCACCTTAATCTCTCTTACAACAACTTCACCTCCTCTTTACTCTCTTCTGGATTTGGCAGTTTCAACAGATTAGAGGTTTTATCTCTTTCCTCTAATGGTTTTATAGGTTAAGTTCATTCCTCACTTAATTACTTGAGCCAGTTTTCCATTTTAGACCTTTCCTAAAATCTGTTAATTGGAACTCTGAATTCCAACAATGACCTCTTCGGTCTGACTCAACTTCGGTACCTTGATCTCTCTTACAACAACTTCAGTTCCTCCTCATTTCCTTCTGAATTTTGCTATGCCTTTAGCAGTTTTATAGGTCAAGTTCCTACCTCATTTAGTAATCTGATGTTCCTCATATTTTATCGGTTTTGAGCTCATTATTACAGTTATATTTGGGGAATTTATCTGTGTTTTATTGAGATTTCAGGTCAAAAACGTTCAGAGTTGGAATCATACTTAAAGATGAACTTTGGAGAAGTTTGAAGCATTTTCTGGTATTCTCCACGAGAGGAAGGATTGATCGATCAACACAATCAGTTCTTTAACGAAGAATATGCGCACGATCTGAAGAACGACTTGGCTTCTGAGAGATCGACTCAATATCCAAAGATCGATCGATCAACACAAGGATCGATCAATCAATGTCCTTCGAAGAAACCTATTTTCACGATTTTTCAGCCCTTGTTTTGGAACCTATAAATACTCTTTTCCTATTTTATTTTTGTAAGTCGTCTTTGAGTTTTTAAGGAACAATTTTTACCGAAGTTTTAGAGTTTGTAAGCTAGGAAGAAGATCTCTTCATACTTGAGAAGAATTTCTGAACCCTATTATTATTTGTTAGTGCAATTTCAGTTTCAGTTTATAATGATTTGCTTGGCTCATTGTTCTATGTCTGAGTAGATCTTAGATCGGATTTAGGAATTCTAGGGTTTTAGAATTCAACTGTTAGGGAACAAATAGGATTGATGAATAGAAAATTCTCCTTCTAATACTTGAGTTTAATGCATAGATTAACTTGATCACCTAGTAAATGATTTTAGGTTGTTAACTTTTTAGAAGTTTGTTAAGAACCAGAACTATATAAGAAGAGCAATTCCTTCACTACCAACGAGAGTTGATGCTAGGTTGGGTTGTGGGTAATTGAATCAAAACGATAAATCCTATTTGTAATCTGAAACCAATGAGAATTAGGATCTTTAGATTATTAGTAGACGGGTAGATTCAACGAGAGTTGGTTTATCTTTATTTATGTTCAAACCGAGAATATGATTAGATTAGTTCCTGAGTAGTTTCCCTGACAAGAGTTCTACTTCCCAAATGAATACCCGATATCCAATTGCTTTAGTTATTTGATTACATTCACGTTTAAGTTGTTAGTATTTATTTCTCTGATTTTGATTGATATAACTTGTGATTTGATAGAAATTAAAAGTATGATCTGGTTCTCTGGGAAATTCGACCCCTAAATATTATTACGTTTGTTGTGCACTTACAGTAGGATATAAAGTTAAAACTCGTTGTATCATAACCTAAGCCGGTTCAATGAGCTGTACCTTTCCCAGAACAAGCTCACGGGTAGTTTCTCACTAGTACAAAATCTAAACAAACTTTGCGTGTTAGAGCTTGACCATAATAACTTCTTAGGAGCCATCCCTTCCTCTATATTCACAATGCCTCTCTTGTCAAAACTTGATTTGTCCAACAACCACATCACTGGTCCGATTGAAATTCCTAATTCCTCTCTGTCATCAAGACCGGAGGCCATGTTCTTTGGGGATAACACTTTTGATGGAAAAAATCATTAAGCCCATCTCAAAACTGAGGTCATGTTCCTTGGGGGTAACACTTTTGATGGACAAAATCATTAAGCCCATCTCAAACTTAATCAACCTCAAGCGTCTTGACCTTTCTTCCCTTACTACAAAAAATCTGAGGATTATTGTGATAATTGTATTACGATTATGTATATTAATAATAATTTGTGATGTTTTATATACAGTTTTGTTACGAATTGATTTGTTACGAATCATTGTGATTCTATTATATAACAATTTGTGACAAAATTATTATTAAATCTATTCGTAACAAGTATATTGTGATGTTTTTGTTACCAATATGCATTTGTGACATTTATATTATAACCATTTACATATCGTCACAACTTCGTAACAATACCTTTGTATTGTGACGAAATATTGTATTATTATGAAAAAATATTACGTATCAATACAAATCTTTCTTGGAGTTCCTAAACATAAGTTACCCAATAGAACTAAACTTCACCTCCTCTCTCAAAGCTTTGCATTACACTGACCTATCTGGTAATACTGTATCCCCGACCAGTTTAAGTTCAGATTCAGGCATCCCGTTGAGCATGCAAACGTCGCTGTTGGGGGAATGTAACATCAGTGAGTTTCCAAACATCTTTAACCTCTTCATAACTTGCAGCTTATAGATATATCCCGCAACAATATTACAGGAAAAGTTCCTGCGTGGTTATGGAGTCTTCCTCGTTTGATCTCAGTGAATTTGTTTAACAATCCTCTCTAACAGTTTGCAAGGTTTGACGGAGATTTTGGTAAATTCATCACTGAAGATGTTAGATTTGTCTTTCAACCGTTGTAAAGGAGCACTTGCCAATCTACCACTCCCAATCCAAGGATTTTCTGTGGAAGCAAATCGCTTCACAGGAGACATACCTCTTTCAATCTGCAAAGGAAGCTCTCTCAATTATCTTGTTATGTCCAACAACAACTTCAAAGGTTCAATTCCCATATATCTGGGTAAGTTCTAGATAGTGAAACTCCGGAAGAACAACTTGGAAGGAAGTATCCCGAACATGTTTGATATTGACGTGGGCTACAATCAACTAACCGGAAAGATTCCAAAGTCTTTCTTAAATTGTTCTTCTCTGAAGTTTCTAAGTGTGGGCCACAACCAAACCGAAGACACGTGTCCATTTTGGCTCAAAGCTTTGCCTGATTTGTAATTCCTTATCCTCCGTTCAAACAAATTCTTTGGTCCTATTTCTCCTCCTGATCAAAGTCCTCTTGGTTTTCCAGAGCTACGAATATTTGAGATATCAGATAATAACTTCTCTGGAAGCATGTCACCATATTACTTTGTGAATTGGAAAGCATCATCGATCCATATGAATGAAGATGGGAGTACATATATGGTATACGAAAAGAAGACTTGCAGAATTGTCGACTATATCTACCACGACACCATAGATTTGCAATACAAAGTTTTAGTCATGGAGAATAAGAAGATCCTTACTTTGTACAGCACCATTGATTTTTCTGGAAACAGACTTGAAGAACAAATTCCAGAATCCATTGATTGCACTCAATTTATCCAAAAACGCCTTCACAGGCCATATTTCCCTATAATATTTGTCCAATTTTACAGAGCTGGAGTCACTAGACTTGTCAAGAAACAACCTTTCAGGGATTTTTCCTTATGGAATCAAATACACTCTCGTTTTTGGCGTACTTAAATGTGTCTCATAACCAACTCAAAGGTGAAATACCACAAGGAACACAAATTATTGGCAATCTGAATCTTCCTTTGAAGGGAACGCAAGACTTTGTGGTCTTCCTTTGGATGGAAACTTGCACTGGAAGTAATCCACCACCAACACAACAATCTGAAGAAGAAGAAGATGATGAAAAAGATGAGGAACTGGTGAACTTGAAGGCAATGGGAAAAGGATTTGGACCAGGAGTGTTTTTTGGATGGGCAATATGTCAAGTTATTGGTTCATACAAGCCAAAGTGGCTCGTCAAAATGATTGGTCTGTTTTAGATTTGTGTTTGATCTTTGAATGCATGTCAAGTCGGTGATGGTCTTGTAATGAAGTAACGTAAGCACGGCCCTGCACTCAACACATGTACTATGATTCTTTTAAACATATGCTGAGTCGAGTTGACGTTGTCTAACTTGGTAACAAATGTAACATATAGATATACAGGAGAATTATATATTTATTACTCTTTCAATTATAGTCAATCTTGCACATATA
The DNA here is from genome assembly GCA_900406435.1 of Lepidium aucheri. Taxonomy (NCBI): domain Eukaryota; kingdom Viridiplantae; phylum Streptophyta; class Magnoliopsida; order Brassicales; family Brassicaceae; genus Lepidium; species Lepidium aucheri. Next base: position 30,301 of record OVBA01001022.1, on the reverse strand, counting down.
GCAGCATATATGAATTTTTCAAATGTTGCAAATCTTGGAACTATTACTATTTAAATAGATTTGGAAATCCTGTAATATTTTAGAAAAAATATATAGAATGTTGTGAAATTTATGTAGAATTTTGTGATTTTAAAGGAAAATCTATTACCAAATCTACATAAATCTATTAAAAATCCAAATCCGTTAATTATAAACTACAAATGACAAAACTAATAAAAAGTCATTTTAAGTAGGATTTATAAATGATAGAAACAATAAATACCACATGATTTTGTGTAAGATTTTAAAATCATATCATTAAATAGCAGCTGATTTTGTTCCATAACAATAAACCTCTCTAAAAATGTGGCCACCTAACCAAAAAAAAAAAAAGTCTATATATTGGTCTACGTAATGGCTTAGAAGTCTCGCAGTCTCATCTAAAGTAGAACAAAGTTTGAGTTTATGTCGTGTAGTAGTGAAGAAATGTCGAAAAAACCTATTCCGTTCAACGGCGTTAAAGATTCCACCAAAGTTCGAGTTACGATCGTCCAATCCTCCACCGAATATAACGATACTCCGGCCACTCTAGGTACAGTTATTGGTTCTTACATCTCTATAGATAATATAACCAAATCTCACTAATTATATAAAATCATTTTTTTCTTATTTAAATTTTTGTATATATATTTTCTATAAATAATTTAAACAAATCTGTGTAATTCAAATATTTGTTTCGTTTCAGCCAAGGCAGAGAAGTTTATTGAAGAAGCAGCGAAGGACAAGGCAGAGTTGGTGGTGTTCCCAGAGGGGTTTATGGGCGGATACCCTCGTGGTTTTAGGTTTGGTTTGGCTGTCGGAGTTCACAACAGTGAAGGTAGTGATGAGTTTCGCAAGTACCATGCTTCTGCTATTCAAGTTCCTGGTATGACCTATCCTTGTCTTTTTCCTTACGTTATCTTTTTCTGAAAACTTTTGATTAGATTTTGTTTGAAACAAGTGTGAAAGGTGATGAATAACTAGTGAGAACCAAATCTTATTGATCTTCATTTGAAATAAGTGTCTACGATTTGAATATCTCAAGTCTAATTAACTACTTGGGGTTGCAAAATGATTATTAATTGTTTTGGTTCATATGTAATGATTTTTATTTAGGCCCTGAAGTAGAAAGATTGGCAAAGGCAGCAAAGCAAAACAATGTGCACGTGGTAATGGGAGCTATAGAGAAAGATGGGTACACTCTCTATTGCACAGCTCTTTTCTTCAGTCCACAAGCTGGGTTCTTGGGTAAGCATCGTAAACTCATGCCCACAGCTATGGAACGTTGCATTTGGGGTCAAGGAGATGGATCAACCATCCCTGTTTACGACACTCCCATTGGTAAACTCGGTGCAGCTATTTGCTGGGAAAATAGAATGCCTCTCTACAGAACTGCCTTATACGCTAAAGGTTAGTTTGTTTTAAGCTTAATGCAACGTGACTACATTTGGTATTTGATGTAAAATTCTTTAACTTATGGTGTTTAGGCATTGAGATATATTGTGCACCTACTGCGGATGGTTCAAAAGAATGGCAATCCTCAATGATGCACATTGCACTTGAAGGTGGATGTTTCGTGTTAGCGGCTTGTCAGTTTTGTCAACGTAAAGATTACCCTGAACATCCTGATTACTTGTTTACCGATTGGGATGACAACAGAGGAGATGATGCTATTGTCTCTCAAGGTGGAAGTGTTATTATTTCACCTTTTGGACAGGTTCTTGCTGGACCAAACTTTGATTCAGAGGGTCTCGTCACAGCAACTCTTGGTATAATCTTCTCTCACATTCATTGTAGGCTATTGTGAAAAACATTTAATATTTTGACCTCATCATTTTGATAACATTTTGAAATTAGATCTTGGTGATATAGCAAGAGCCAAGTTATGCTTTGATGTGGTTGGACATTACTCGAGACCAGAGGTTTTACATTTGACCGTCAATGAGCACCCGAAGAAACCGGTTACATTCGTGTCCAAGGTGGAGAAACCAGAGGGCGAAACAAACAACTAATCAAGGTTCATAATGTGTCAGTCATGAGTTCAATATGTTGTTCTGTTTCAGTTTCAAAGTTTTATGTTGGAAGTTTGTTTATCTTATATGTGTAATAATGTAAGACAGCGAATTGGTTAAGCCAATTTGCTTTCTCTTGTCTNCCAATTTTTTTTTTTTTTTTTTTTTTTTTTTTTTTTTTTTTTGTGCAACTCTTTCTCTTGTCTTCTATATAATTTAAATATCATGCTATGTATTTTGAACTTGAAGTATGTTTTTAAGTTTTATCCAAATCACAATTATGTCCAGATTATGAATTAGACTTTGATTTTAGTTGTTATGTTCTTTTAACAAAGAACACTTTTTTCAGTTCTTTGTAACGGTAATAATGAAAACCTAACATGACATAATGCATGAATTGGTCTTTTCAAAATTAATTTACATAAACCAAAATTACTTTTACAAAAAAAAAAGAGTAAAGGTTTAAAATCCTCTCAGTATTACATTCTGATCCAATTTACACAGAGATTCCTCCATTACCTGTGGCATCATCAGGAGGACTAATGGTGATCCAAAGTAGAGACACAGTAATGGACACAAGTCCGGACCAAACATAAACAATTGTGGGAACTTTTCCTCTTCGACCCATCAATCCTTTAGCAAATGGATACATATGTGTCAATACCCACAAGCTAAAGAATGTTCCTCCAAGTAACTTGCCCCATTGTGGAATCACACTGTATATTGTCCTTGAAGCTCCAATCACAATCGCAACAAGGTTCACTATGATGATTGTAAGTGGCATGATGAACAGTCCTGTCCATTTTACAATGTAAAGATCTGCAAAGATATCGTCTTCGTCTTCTCCTGCAGATTTCGATGTAAGCGTGAAGGAGATTTCGATTCCAGCTATTACTTTGAGCAAACCTTGGACGACTGCTGCGAGATGAGCACTTGTGCCTCCTATTAGCCAAAACTGTTCGTTTCTCCACCATTCTTCTAGTCCAATTCCTGACCATTTGACCTCAAGGAGGGATATTAAGGTTAGGGTAATGGTGATGCAGAGGAGGTAGGAGAGGAAACTGATATCAAGGCTCTGCACGATGAATTTTCCAGAAAAGAGACATAGAGCAGGGAGGAAGCAATAAACGACCAAGAAGATAGAGGTGAAAGGGTAGATCCCGACATTGAGGTAGGCTATTCGCTGGAGAAATTTGAGGCGTCTAGTGGCAAACAAGGCGTTGTTCTTGGAGAAGAAGATCTCTACAGAGCCGGTGGCCCAACGCAGAACTTGATGGAGACGGTCAGTGAGATTGATTGGAGCTGTTCCGCGAAAAGCATCACGTTTTGTGATGCAGTAAACTGACCTCCAACCGCGGTTATGCATACGGTAACCTGTGACCACATCTTCAGTGACTGACCCGTAAATCCATCCGATTCTATCACCCCATTCGGTATTGTCTTCATACCTGAAAGTCCAGATTATATTCCATTGATTGCACTACATAACTGTTTATACTAACAGAGCATATCTATTGTTTCGAAACATGAAACATTACCAGCAAGAAATGACAGCGATGGCTTCAGCCACGGTTGGAGCATCGAGGGGAGGTCGTGGAAGAAGCAAAGCACCAGGTGGTCTTCCGTTTTTAACTGACATGTGATCTGCTAAAGGTCGTCCTTGGTACTCTGCAATCGGAATAGTGTCTGTGAATACAGTAGAATTGCCAAACTTTTTGGGCAGACCAAGATCTGGGTCATCGGTAAGAGGCTGTGTGTCAGACTCTAAATCAGAAGTTTGGGACGTTTGGGACGCTTGGGATTGAGTCCGGACATGCAAAGCTGGAGCTTTTTCTTGACCAAACACCCCTGAGTACTCATTGGCTCGAGGTGGGTTGAATCCATAGAGAGCATACCTTCGGAACATACACCCTGTTCCGACATATACTGGACCTTGTAAACCATCTAGTGCTCTCATGTTACCTGTTTCAGAACCGAGTAATGTCTAAGCTATGTTGACTTGTGATATAAGATATACACAATTTATGAGATTTAAACACTACTCAATCAAACAACTCACCATCAAAGAAGACGGTATTGTGATTTGCATATCGATCTGATGGGTCGATACCTTCAAACCGTTGTGGAAACTGAATGTAACAGATCCTGTCACCACCTCTGTCCATCATGAAACACATACCTTCTTTGATAGCTTTGGAGTTGTATATGTAGTGATCACAGTCTAGATTAAGGATGAATGCACCATTGGAAAGTATGGCCGAAGCTCTTACCATCCCATTCATGGCACCAGCTTTTTTGTTGTGGTCAAAACCTGGACGTTTCTCACGCGATACATATGCAAACATAGGTACTCGGATATCAATCCCTGTGAAATCCAGCGCACCCTCATTTGGTCCACCCATCACCGGTTCAAGCTCAGGCACTTTGCTCATGATCTACAGAATTGGATCAAGTTTGACTACATTTTTTGGTTTTATTCAAAATAAATGAAGTTGATGGTTCGTACCTGCAGGATCCCTGCGTGGTCTCCTTTTGAATGATCAGGTGTAGGTTGATACCACGTGCCTGGCCAATGCGTACCATCAGCCATCCATGTAGCTTTAACCACTTGAACCCCATCAGGCGGCAATACACCGCCATTTTTCTCTCGGGCAATCCGCTTTTCCTTAAGTTCTTCTCTCAAGTTGAATTGTTCAGCTCTCTTCTTGATTTGTTCTGGGAGACCATTGATCCTGACCTTGAACTCGTCGTACTCACGCTTGATCCAACGACGATCTTTGACAAAATCTTGCCTTTTTTTGTTCTTTGTGGGATCTTTTTTTAGGTTGAAGTAACTATCTGGGTTCCTAGGCTCTATGTCATGTTTTCTACAAAATGGCACCCAATACTGCAAACCAAATTCATAAACCCGATCAGTTGTTGTCATATCGTGTCCAAATACAAAAGAGAAAGCAAAATGGAAACCTCAGCAAAACGAACAGCTTCAGCCATGGCTTCAAAGGTGAGAATTGCACCACCGTCATCTGAAATGTAAGCAGACAGCTTCTCGATTGGATAATCAACAGCAAGGATCGAGAGAATGGTGTTTGCTGTGACTAAAGGTGGCTCCTTCTCCGCGTCAGCTGTGGAAACAAACACATCAACACCGGGAAGATCAGAGCGACCAGTGGGATTTGACGGAGAAGGCTGTTCAAACTTGTCATGCAAGGCAGCAAGGTCGGTGGCTCTGTTTATAGGGTTTAGCTTTGGAAGAATGTCAAGAATCCAAGAAAAAGCGAACCAAATCTCGCACACTATTGATAGTCCCCATAGCCACATTGCATCCTCATTAGGATTCGTAATACGCCACCAGAGAAAGAAGAAAAGTATTACAAGACGGAAAAGGATTAGTAACCTGAAACCACAGAAACAAAGTGTAAGGTATTACTGTGTTCTGTAATAAAAAATAAAAGAGGAAGAAAAAAAGGTTTGAGGGTCTCAATTTGGAAAATAAACAAACACCTGTATGGACTAAGAACTTTGGCCGGGACCTGAACTTTCCTTGTGAGAGGTTTCCATGGCTTGTCAAAGAAATCAGACATGCTAACGCCACCATCATAGGTATCTTCATCTTCTGACCAAAATGCGTTTCCAATTCCATATTTTCCTTTAGATTCAAACAACCACCTGTTGTGATCAAAATCTCCCGTCTGGCTCCTCAACAACATAGATTTGTTATTTGATTTCATCACAGATAGTCTCCTATCCAGCTTATTCCCCATCTTAGACCCGTCTCCTCCACCTCCACTGCGGTTTGCATCAGCTTTTGACTCAGAGGTGGACCCGGAGGAGCCAGCAGGTTGGTTGTCTGGTGTTGGAGGCATAAGGACGGTGTAATTAATGTAATCATTTTGGGCAGAGTAATCACCGGAGACGTCCACGTCATCGTCACGGGAGAGGCTAACAATGCGGCCACTGGACGTTCGGCGACCAAACTTCACGGCTTGTGGAGGTCGGCTTACGGAGGAGGATTGTGAATTTAAAGTCTTCTTTGGTGGACTTGAAGCCATCACAATTCTGGAATTTTCTTGTTTTGGGTCGTTTGGTTTCTTCAATGAGAAACTGAACCCATTTCTTCTTTGACAAACCCGATTCAAGAAAATAGAAAATTTTGTAAAACAAAAAACAGAGGAATAATGTGTAAAATGGTTAAGAGGGAATTGTAAGAAGCTTTAAAATTTCGAACGGTTAATAGATCCATTTCTATTATAAGAAAAAACTTAAGAAACTGAAATTTTTTATTTTGTGAAATCTCCTTTCTTTATGCTTCGCCTCTCTCTATCTTCTCAAAGTGCAAAGCTATTTCAATGAAGGTTACCATCATTGGTTCAAAGGTTTGTGTAAGACATTATATAGATCTATCACAGCTTTTGAGAAAACTAGAGACCAAACTCAGCAAAGATGATAAAGTAAAGACAAACAGAAGACAATGTCTCTCTCTGAACAATACCACACTCTAAAATCAAGTGTTTAGCTTCATCAAAGTTCACTTATTTTAACAACAATCACTGAATTTTTTTCCAAATAGGACAGAGATCAGAAACTATACCGAAGCAGATGAAAACCCGCCACTTTCACCAACTGTAATTCGCGACCACAGCCACGTAAGACTTAAAGCAGACCAAAGTATTAGTAATGTGCCAGTTACAAGTTCTCAAATCTGGTCCATATGTTGATTTGCAATAAAATCAATAAGTACCAGCAATAGCAATGTTTGCAAATCGTCGAATATTCATACATATATGTATTATATATATGGCCTATACAAAACCAATATCAAGAAGTACAATCTAAGATGAAAGTCAGCAAGAGATTTTAGAAACCACAAAAAAAGACAGCACAATGAACTGAACGAGGGATGTTCTCCGAGATCTTGGAAAAGCACAAAACGCAGTGGATAACCCCGGGAAGAAATGTTCCGGACTTATTTACCGCAATTGAATCCTCCGCAAACTGACAGGACAATGATGAGAATTAAGGCAATGATGATCGCAAGAACAATGAGTTTTATCTTCATGTTCTGAAACCACATCTTTCTTCTCATTTGAGTTCCTTGTGTTCTGAAATCTTGTGCCTGGAACAGTTTTGAATTCCATTAGAAGTTTGAATTTTGAAACCCAAGACAACAACAGTAAGTGAGAGCTGAAACTCAAGCATGTCTGTATGTATGAAACTTCGAACCATTTGCATACCTGTGAGCGAAGGTTTTCGGTTTTGTCCACTAAAAGCTCAATTTTCTCACCACGATCAAGAACCTGCAATAGAATGAGTTCCATAATATATAGAAAGATTAACAGCAGAATATGTATTTACAACCAACAACTTAACATTTCCTGCTACATTAATGCTTTGAGAGTCAAAAGTTCCTGGTACTTTGAGTCATACTAGCTAAACTCCACCGCAAATGGGTTAGAACATAGAGTTCTATTGGAAACACAAAAGGGTCAGAACCGAACCTTCTCAATGTTTTCCATCATCACACCTTTAACTTCAGACACTTGAGCTTTCACCTTAGCAAGTTTGCTAATCTCATCGGGATGATCGATACAATACTGCATGTGCTCTTTCAGTTTTGACCTTTAGAACAGCCAAAAAGGAGTCAGTCAAATGACTATGCCCATGGATATAGAAACTTTTCAATAGCAATCAGATCAAAGAAGTACCCAAATTCTTTGTTCAAGCTGTTTGCTTGAGCAGTTGCAGCCTTCCCACCACCATATCTCTTATTAAAATCCTCCTTAACTCGTTCCAAGAAGGCCATAGGAATCTGCCTCCCAGCAGAATCAACTGCAACAACACAATAGGCTGCAGAAAACCAGAACAAAAGCGGTTAACTACTAAGACCATATTGAGAAACAAAGTAGTCGATTCAACACCAACATATCGCTTTAAGAAAGTTTACACTACATAACAAAGAAAATACATATCCACCAGATACATAACCCAAACCTCCATTAGGTTAACTAAAACAGAGCTGCATAAGGAATACAGCACTGCAATTGCTAAATTTCCTAAACAACTCTTATCAGAACATGCAAATCAGCCAAGAAATTCATAGATCCAAAATAAGAATTGCTATTATTAGAAAAGAGATCCACCAAACGTATCATGGATTATAGATCTAACATCAAATCAATTAATTACAAAACGCCAATACAATTATCACACCAAACATATGAATTCGATTTAGGAGAGTCGTAGAGATATTCCCAGATGCCCAAATAGGAAAAAAATCAAATCCAAGACATAAATCGCGCTAATACACCGAAGAAAGAAAACACTAGACGAATCGAGACAGAAACAGGTTACGCTTATAGATCAAGCAATATTTTGACTTACTGAATCCATTTTCGACGAGGTAATTGAACGTGTGACCATCGCAGTTGTAGGTAAACTTGTTGTTGGAAGAAGGAAGCTTCTGAAGGCACTGAGCAGCGATTGATGTGAAATTGCCTTTGAAATCGGTGAACTCAACGAGGATTACCGTACCGCGAGCGACGAAGCTGTAGATCAACGATTGTTGCGCCATTTTTTTCCAAAAGAAAAAACGACGCGAGTACGATAGATTTTACGGAAGGATCTCGGAGACTTATATCGGCGTGAACGAAGCTTAAGAGATCTAGAAGACTTAACGCTGAAACGCGTAGAGAATCGAGGACTAAGAGAGAGGAGGAGTAAAGAAGAGCGCAAGAGAAATCTAACGTAATTGAAGAAGAAAAAATCAAAAATCAAACCTTTGAATATTTTAAGGACTAAAATGATAATTTCAGAAAGATGTAATCAACTTGTGCAAATTTAAGGAGGACGTAAAAGGAAATTAAGTAAACTATAATCAACTTGTGGGGTTCTTAAAAGTTGGCGATGTTGGTGTAAAATGGTGTTTGATAGTTTCAACTTGTTTTATTGAGCGAAATTTGAATTTGGATAAACTACTTTGAACTTTGACCTTTGAAATTATGTGATGGTCACTACTAATTCATTTCAAATATTTTTTAATGAAATTATCAAACTTTATCACTGGGTTGGATAAAAATTCAAAATTTTGTTTTTGGTATTTCTAGAATCATTGTTGTATTTGGATTTTTCAGATTAATTTAAAGAAGATGAAGGCGATATTTTTAAAGTTGTGAGAAATTGAAGTGTCTAGTCACTATTATTCATGACAATCTACATGCATCCATGTCCATTCCTATTCATTTAATTTAATCCTATATTCTTGATTTTATTACACTTTTTGTCAACTAAACAAAAGAGAATAAATTTCATATTTATAACAAGGCTATCAAATTTTAAGTTTAAAATATTATAGGTGTATATTACTTTTATTTGCCACTTCATTATACACATCACATATGTCACATAATCCGGACATAATATATCCAAAACTTTTGGAGAATTTTATATTATAATTCAAGGAACACAGTCTATTTTCACCACGGAAGTATGATATAAAACTTCATTCACCCGAACTTTCATAGTCGGTTTAATTCCACAAATAGCGATACTTCAGTATCTAATTACACCTTAATCCCAGTTAAGTTTTTAATCATTAATATGATCATATAATTTGGTACTAAACCTAACCAAAACGAGATTTGTACATGATTTTACCCGTTTAGCAATCCGTTTATTGGGTATTGATTCATTCATAAACAAAAAAACGGAAACCCTAGATTCATGCTCGCTCCAATTTCAGCGAAGAAACATAACTTCAATATCGAGAGTAGATTTTCTGGACAATTTCAGTTTGGCGATTTCAGTGGAGTATATTTTCTGGGTGATTTCGATAGATGAGTTGAGGTGCAGTCATTCTTGTGATCATAAACACCGAAGAAGAAGATGGTAGCGATGGAGATCAAAATCAAGAAGAAGAAGCGCTTGAATCAGAGGATGAAGATGCTTGGGGTCGAGAGACTTTCCAAATGGAGAAAAATGTGATGAATTTTACTGATGAGCCACATATTGAACACAATGTGTATCCTAAGTAACGAAAAAGCAGAGAAGGGATTCAAAAATCGCAAACCTAACGAAGGCACATGTCGTTGTCCTGGTTATCTCGAACTAGGTATGAGTTTCTTCAATGTTATGGCTTTTAAAGAGGCAGTAGTTAACTATGTTCTTTGAACTGCGAGGAATATTAAACAGGAGAGGTATGATAAGACTAGAATTGCATACAAATGTGCTGCTAAAGGATGTGAGTGGAGATTATATTGCTCTGTAACTGGGAATTCAGAGGTTTAGAAGGTTAGACTGTACAATAAAGTCCATTCTTGTATACAGAATGGGAAAGTTGAAATGATGAAAATGCCAGTGATAGCTAGGCTCTTTTTGGAGAAGATTCATGAAGAACCAGAGTACATCATGCCGAAGAAAATGGTTTCGTTCATGTTTGAGAAATAGAGGATAAAGGTGAGAAGCCTTCAATGCCAAGTTGTAAGGAAGAAGGTCTTACGATGGATTGAATGTGAATATGATCGTCACTTCTCTTTCTGCGTGATTATGCTGCAGAGATATTAGTGTCGAATAAAAATTCAACGGTCGAGATAGATAAAATTACAAATGCAGAGGGTTTAGAAGAACTTAGCCGATTCTATGTGTGCTTTGATATCCTTAAGAGAACATGTAAAGAATCCTGCAGGTCATTGATTGGCTTTGATGATTGTTTCTATAAGTCAACAATGAAAGGTATTTTGCTTGTTGCATTAGGTAGAAATGCTGACAATATAATCTATCATATAGTTTCGGCTTGTGTACAAGGAGAGAATACTGAAAACTGGACATGGTTTGTGAGAAAATTGAGAGATGATCTAGGTCTGATGGATGGAGATGGGTTTGTAATGATCTCTGATCGACAAAAGGTATTTTTTCTGTCTTTTGTTTATTTTATATTGTGGAAAATTATCGGATATATTTTTCTGTCGGATATGCTTTTGGCTGTGATAATGTTTTATATTGTTGAATTGCCGGATATGCTTTTGGTTGTGGTTTTATTTTATATTCATTTGTCTATGCTTTTGTTTTATATTGTTGAATTATCGGATATGCTTTTGTGCTATATTATTGAATTGTAGGATATGTTTTTTATAATGTTTTATATTGTTGAATTGTTAGATATACATTTTATAATGATATGCTAATTTTGATGGGTTTATAATGATGTGTTGATGGTTTTATAATGATCTGCTAATTATTGTCCTTTTTTCTTTTTTCTTTTGCGTTTCAAGGGGTTGGTCAATGTTGTTCAAAGTGTCCTGCCATGTATTGAGCACCGACCTTGTGTACGTCATATTTATATGAATTTAAAATCAAGACTTGGAGGGAAGAAATCGTGGTTCAAAAAATTGCTTTGGAATTTGGCTTGGAGTTATAATGAGGTGGAGTACAACGCGCATCTTGAACGGATCTTCTGCTACCACACCAAGTTGTACAAAGAAATCTTAAAAGAATATCCACGAACATGGTGTAGGGCTTTCCATAGGCTTGGGACCTTTTGTGAAGATGTTGAAAACAACTCAACAGAATCCTTTAATGCATTTATTGTCAAAGCAAGAGGGAAACCATTGGTGCCTATGCTTGAGACAATCTGAAGACATGCAATGGTACGTATTAATACTCGCTTCTTAGCTACTATGGCACACAAAAGGATATGTACACCGTATGTGGCTTGGTTTTGGCAAAACAACACAAGCTTGCACCTGATTGTATAGTGAGTAGAAGTACCAACTCAATGTTTGAAGTAGAGCTAGGTGGATGTAGCTATCTTGTTAGCTTGGATAGGATGACTTACAGTTGCAGGAAGTATGATATATGTGGCATACCTTGCGAGAATGCATATGGTGTTATTCTGTATAAGAAGCCACAACCCAAAGACTACGTGTGTCATTGGTTCTGCACATCAACTTGGATTAGAAACTACGCTGAAGGTCTAGTCCCACTTAGAGGAGCACAGTTCTGGCCGAATACAGACGCTCCAGACATTCTTAAGCCGCTTTCTCCAGCAATGCCTAGAAGACAAAGAAGGGCAAAGAGAAGCAGATCAAAGGCACAAACACGAGTCACCTACAAAGAGATAACCAAAATAGCTGAAACGAGTCATGCACTGTAAGATTTGTCACGCACTGAATCATAATTCACGATTCCATAAGTCTAGAGCATCACATGTTCTTTATACTCTATGTGTAATACTTTATTTACTCGTTCTTGTTGAGTCTCAGTCTCAGGCTTTAGCACTTACTAAATCATCTCAGCAAGATGAATCATCATAGATGATTATCACTCAGCAAGGTGAATCATCTCAGCCAACTATGACTCAGCAAGGTGAATCATCTCAGCCAACTATGACTCAGCAAGGTGAATCATCACATGCTTGGCAAGAACGAGCAGAACAACTTCATGCTTCTTACGATTTAAGTTGTTGTCATTTTGCTCTGTATTTTGTTTATGTTCAATGGATCTTATACTAAACAAGGAACAAAGATGAATGCTTTTATGTATGTTTGAATGCTAAATGGATCGGCTATTATTGCTATTACTAATGAATGTTAATGTGTCTGTTTGAATGCATGTCTGTTTGAATGATGTTCGACTATTAACTTCAGTATTCATAAACAACAATTACAAGACAATATTCATAAACAACAGACAACTACAAAGTCACATAGAATTTTCTTGATACAACATTGTCCAACTCTGTCACTACAAAACAGTTACGATCATAGCAAGTACACAATTAATTTTATGATCAAAGCAATGGTAAAAGGCAACTACAAAATCAGTTTTCTGATCAAAGTCATGATGACAAAACCACCAACTGATATTATCATAGCTGACTTGAACTTGCTCTTCAACTCCACCTTCACATTTTCCACCTTCTCTAATATAATTTCCTCAAACCTTTCAAAAAACTTTTCAATTTCCTTGTTGTCTGTTGAAATTTCCTTCACCATTTCATCAAGCATAGCAATTTTAAAATTTAGTTCTTCAAGCTCACTCAACATTGCATCATCAAGCCAAGTGAATCCATGCTTATCATCCTTAAGCTACACAAAACAAAATCACAATTTTCAGAGAATGATAACACCAAATGTCCAAATTTCCAGAGAGAAACCAGTTAAAAACACCAACTGTTTAAACAAGAAGAGCATAACTTGAACACCAATTACCACTTTATACGCAGTATACGCACAACGAAAGTATCTTCGGTTAGGGTTGTTCACAGATTTCGATTGCAAAAGAAGTACTTTCTCTCCACACCAACACTGCTTCGGAAGCCCCATGGTTTTGTTCCTCTCTTCAATTCCTTGTGATCCACTCGAATATCCAGATATGTTTTTCATTTTTTCGCTTCAGATTTCAACGGGAATGAGAGGTAATAGTGCTAATGTTCTCGATTTTTTATTTCAGAACTCGATTACGAGTTTCTCGGATTCATCAGGTTAAGAATCCAATCATAAATTAGAAATTGGGTTGGTTAGGATTTGTTATGCACTGTTTCGATCTACTTTGTGTTCATCTTTCAAGCTTACCTAACAATTTATGCAATCAAGTTTACAATGTATAAGTTAAGGTACAATTAGACAATGAAGTATCGTTATTTGTGGAATTAAAACGATTGTAAAAGTTCGAATGAATGATGTTTAATATCATACTTCCATGATGGAAACAAACTGTGTTCCCTATAATTTATAAAGTAAATTCCAAACGACACGGTTCATAGTACTAGGTCTTATTATATAAAGTAATGTTTTTCAAAGTTAGTGATTAACATGATTCTTCCACATGTCAAATCCAACGATCAGAATTTTTTTTGATAATACATTCAAAACATTTTAAGAAAAAAGATAATCATATCTTTATCACAAAATATTTGTTTTTATTTGAAATCCTATTATATGAAGGAATCGAATCTTAAACTTAAAAAAATAGCAAATAATTAACTATATTCTAAATCTTAAGAAATTTTATATACATAATCATAATTCAAAAGGGAATTGAAGCAAACAAATAAAAAGGTAAAAAGTAAAAAAGTTTAAATTCAATGTATTATTATTTTATTTTATTATTATTATGGTTTATCAAAGATAGTATCTTATTATATAAAGTAAGGTTTCTCAAAGTTAGTAATTAACAGGATTCTTCCACGTGTCAAATCCAACAATCATAATTTTTGCTAATACATTCAAAACAATTAGAAAAAGGTAATCATATCTTTATCACAAAATATTTGTTTTTATTTGAAATCCTATTATATGAAGGAATCGAATCCTAACATTTGAAAAAATAGCAAATAATTGACTATATCCTAATCTTAGGAATTCTTTCACCAATTAAATTTATTTGTTTTTGTTTACATCTAGTGCAATTAAGGCACAATAAATGTAAAAAAAATTAAATTTAATGTGTTATTATTTTATTTTACTATTATTAGTTTGAAATCTTATCATCTTATTATATAAAATAGAGTTTTAGAAGTTAGTAATAAACGGATTCTTCCATGTGACGAATTCAGCCATGCAAAATTATGGATATCATATTATACACAGTTGGGTTTCAAAAGTTAGTAATCAATGAGATTCTTCTTCAGGTTGAATCTTATTATAACCTGTTATATTAAGTTGGATTTCAAAAGTTAGTAACTAAAAAAAATTTTCCGTGACATATTTTTATTAAGTTGGATATGAAAATTTTATAAACATATAAATTTTTAAGACATTATTCAAAATATATATTAAGCAATCTTTAAACCCGTGCATCACACGGGTCTAGTATAATATAATAATGAGAATTATAATTTGATTGAAAATTAAATCAATTAAAACACACAATTCGAAAGAAAAAAACAAAAGAAGAAGAAAAAGTAAAGACAGAGATGATAGAAGGTTTATGGTGGGGTTAATCAGTAAACCGGTGACAATTAGAAGTAGCTGTACAAGCTCGACGGTATGGATGATCCGGTTCATCTGGTTTACCATCAGGGTTAGCTGGTTTGTTTTTTTTCATTGCGTCGTAGCTTATAAATCTCTTGGCTTGAAGAATTCTACGGCTCACATCCAATCCTGATGATCCTATCGTCGTGATCTTTTCTTCTTCTCCACCGTCAGTGCAATGGTCACATTTCACCGGAAGAGATGCAACCAACGCTGGAAATAAAGAGGCCGAGATGATCATGGTGATGATCAAAAGCTTCATAGGATTCATTGTCAAGACTCCAAGCGAGTGTAAAATGTAGAGTGACTGATTCGATAATGATTTAGGTGTTTGTAGTAGTTAAGAACACAGTTCATCTACATCGTTATAAAGGTTTTTTTTTATGACATGGTTCATCGAATGTTTGACTTAGTACTTGAGATTTTGTCTAATCGAGTAAGAATCTGGACATTCTTAAAATAAATTAGAGCAACTAATCTTTGATTCACTGGACTTGATTTGCTCCTTAAGTCAGTTGGCATAATTAAACCAGTCAAAACTCAATAATGATTTCCATATGTGATTCTCTAGAGAGCGTCGCGTACATTGATTACTAAAAAGGGAGTGTATTTGGAGGGGTTTCAGAATTAGTGCAACTCTTAATAAATTTTTATTGGTGATTTTTCCGACATAAGAATTTGTTGTAGTTATAATGTCTCTTTATGTATAACCACAATCTACTTTTTACAAAAGTTATATTTCAAATTCCAAGTTGCGCAATTTAGTTGTCTATTCATTTAATTTGTAAGAACTATAAAATTAACGAGAAAACGAAGAGAGGGAATATAACGTAGCTGAGGTGAATGAAAGACAATGAATAAATGAAACAAAAAAGAATGGGGTGAGAGAGGCTCGAACTCTCGACCTCAGGATCACTCAGTAGCTATGAGACCTACGCGCTAGCCAACTGCGCCACCACCCCAATTGCTGTTATTGATATTATTATTTTTAACCTATTGAAATGATCCAGCTAAAAAGTTATATAACTTCCAGAAGCAACAGCCAAAATTCGAGAAAAATAACAAAATACTCTTTGACACTAAATAATTAAAAGAGACTTATCCCCCTTTCATAGTTTTAAAAAATACTAAACACAAGACCTGGTCGATAAGAACAGGCAAACATTGGTTGTGTTTTATTTAAAAACTATAATAGTATCTGAAGAAAGTGAACGAGAGAGCTGAGATCACATGTAAATTGATGGTGAAAGGGTTCTTTGTTCATCGAGATCTCTAGCGAGCGTCCTTGGAGAGAAGGCCTTGCGATTCCACTTTCCTGGCGTTGCGAAGCTCATCAACTCCATCTCCTCTCTCAAACACAGCCGCTGCACCCATTCCCGTTCCTGCCACAGTTTTCCCAATCAACAAAAACATATTCAGATTCCCATATTCACTGACGATATATAAGAAAGAGAGAGTGTGAGTGTGTGAAGCATACCAATGCACATTGACACTACCCCAAAACGACAGTCTTTTCCACGGCGTTTCATCTCGTGCAACAAAGTAGCTACGCAACGTGCTCCTGTAATAGTTCTCACAACCATCAGCTACTATGTTCATGTGTGTTTTAAATGGAGATATTGAGAAGCTTGGAACAAGTTTAGCAGCTCAAATGCAACTCTCTTTGCGATAGGTCTAAAGTTTCTAGCCTAGGACTCAATGCAGCAGATGAGAGCCGTTTAGTGAGATGAATATATTAGGATATCTCTGAAGATCAGTTTTGGGTGTATATTTTTCTACGGTTTGGAGGAGAGTTGAGTATCTCACTAATCAACTCTCTCTGGGTTTGGTGATTTGGAATAAGAATAAACATAAACAGATCTACAGCTATGTTCTTATAAGATTTACCTGTAGCGCCCAAAGGATGTCCCATGGCCATTGCGCCTCCGTTGACATTGACTTTCTCTGGGTCAATTCCCAGTTTGTTACGGCAGTAAAGAAATTGAGATGCAAATGCCTAAACACACAGGTATGTAAACCAAGGGTTACCATCAGAATGAGCGGGAAAATATATGTGGTAAGAATATTATCCAACTCTTTGCTATATATTTACCTCGTTGATCTCAAACAAGTCGATGTCATCGAGTTCTAAACCAGCTGCCTTAACTGCAGCAGGAATGGCAACTGCTGGACCAACACCCATGATTGCTGGGTCAACACCAACTGCAGCAAATGTCCTGCAAAATGCCCAACAGTTTACAACTTAGGAAAGGCCGGAGATGTTCAGCAACGTATGCTCTACAGATACTAGCATATTTCGGAGTTTGTGTAAATGCACATCACAAGCATCTGCAATTTTCGGACTTCACCCACCTGAATACACCAAGAACGGGAAGTCCTTTTTGCATTGCAACACTCCTCTTCATGAGAAGAACAGCTCCTGCACCATCACTTACTTGGCTGGAATTTCCTGTTTGAGACAGAACAAATGAAGCAACAGATTAAAAAATTGTGGTCAAAAGAACTGTGTCCTCCGCTATGAAACAATTGGTTCGGGAAATGTACCTGCAGTTGTGGTGCCATCCTTCTTAAACACTGGCTTCAGCTTTGCAAGAGTAGCAAGGGTTGTGCTTGGTCGGATCCCATCATCAACAGAAACTGTAATGGGTCTCTCATCACCTGTCTTTGGGTCAACAAGCTGAAAAATAAAACACAAGTTATTGAGTATCATACGAATATGAATGAACTTCTGTGACTAATGCACCAGGAGAAGTCTTAAATATCTAGTTTATATACAGAAAATCAAGGAAAATACCTTGGTCTGAACAGGAATGATCTCATCCTTGAATTTACCAGCAGCAGTAGCAGCAGCTGCCTTTCTGTGCGAGTCAACCTAGCAATATAACTCCATAGTTATCATCGGTGATCAAAGTTGGATTATCTAAAGTACAACCACACTAAAAAATTCAGTTGCCTTACAGCAGCTTGATCTTGCTCCTGCCTTGAGACATTAAAGCGTTGTGCTACATTTTCTGAAGTAACACCCATAGGAAGAAGACAACTCTGTGCTTGTTCAAATTTCTTCACCTGCAGTAATATAATACGATGTTTAGTGCGCTATAAAGAGCCAATTAGGACTCCAGAGAAGAGAGAATTAAGAGAAAATACCGCTGGATTGACTGACCCTTCCCATGCCATCGGATTGGTAGTCATGGACTCCAACCCAGCCCCAATACCTGCATCCAACATATCATCAACTCCATTCTTCATGAAAAGTAAAGACATCAGTGTAATCAAAGATGGTTATTCTCTAACCAATGTCATAAAATCCTGCTTTTATGGCAGCAGCTACGTCAGCAACAGCCTGAAGCCCAGATGAGCACTGTCTATTCACAGTTCTGACGGCCACGGTTTCTGTCAAGGACATAAACAATATAAACACAAAGCAAAAAGATGCAAAAAAAAAACTTCATCACTGTATTGTACATAGCATACCAGGGAAACCAGCATAGAATGCAGACATCCTGCATTCGCTAGCTCTTTGAGATCCCGGTGCCAAGACAGTACCCACTACAATATCTCCCACTTCACTTGGGTTTAGATTGGTCTTCTCAATCAATGCCTGTGCCAAGGAAGATAGTACTACATATAACTAAAAGTAGGAAGGGAAGAAAGAAAAACAACAAAAGAGAAGAAAGGATAGGGACAGACCCTCAAAACGGGAGCAAGCAAATCATCCGGAAATGTATCCTTGAAGCTGCCACGTTTAGACTTGCATAGTGCAGTCCTATGTGCCCTGTGATCAAAAAAAGCGAGCGAGTTTAAGACAAGAAGAAGTCTTCATTAAGTTGATGAAATAACAAACACCAAAGACAGCAAAAACATCAGAGATGAAACTTACGCAACAATGACTACATCATCTCCATAGAGAGAGGTCCTCTGGTATGCAGCACTGTCCCCAGCCAAGCAAGCAGAGGCCTGGTATGAAATGACAGGTAGTTAACATCAAATTAGCTAAACAACCAAAAAAGAAGATATATATCTCAATAGAATGAACCAAATGCAAAAAAAAAACAAATCCCAATTCTTAAACTCCATCTCAATCGAAGCTGAAGCTTAGTGTTTTTTGTTTTTCAGCTCACATGCATGTATCCAATAAAATTACATAATTCAGTATCAAAAATCAAAATTCCTTTTGACAAAAAAAAAAAAAAAAGCAAAATCCAAAATCCAATACAAGGAACCCAGATCAGGAATGATCCGGAATATCCGACATAGAGATCGCGATGAATCGAGAGGGAGAGAAAAGCTTACAGAGAGAGAAGCCTCGAAATTGTGAGAGGAAGAAGAAGAAGAAGGACGGAGATGTTCAAGAAGAACCCGTTGTCTCTCGATCGCTTTGTCCATATTTTGTGAGAAGAATTGATAGAAGATGAAACTCGATCTGTTTTCGCAACAAGGATTTTTGTTCTACACGAAACTACAGTCTTCGCCAACTCGAGTTTATATCATCAATTTAAAAGAAAAGATGACTCACCACTCTGGCTAAAAAACGTGAAAAATAATCCTAAAGATAGAAAATCACTGATCTTTTCCTTGTTGTGAAATTTTTTTTGCTTATAGGAGAAAGCAATATTTTTATTTGGACACAACTTCTTATTTTGTCTTTATATTTCTTTTCTTCCACATAAGTTCTTATCTTCTATAGTTAGTAAATTTCAAATCAAACAGTTATTTAGCTTTGACCTCTTAAAATGTTCACACTTATGCATTTTTTTTTTGTAAACTCGGATTTTATAACATAAAATATATAAAATTGGTTTGGTGATATATAAATAAGATGTGAATGCCGAGGACAGGTGGTCTAGTGGTGTTGTCACTTTACAAATTTTCAAGGCACCAGGATTGTACCCCTTATCTGCAGTATAAGGAGGGGAATTAAAAAGCCAGTTGATAAAAAAAAATAAGATGTGAATGAAATAATGAAAGAGATGAAGAAGAAGATAAGTTGATAAAAAGGATAGGATTAGGCGTGACGTTTGCCCCCGCCCGTTTTGAGCTTTGAAGTGCGTGCCGTGTTTTCATTTCAATCTTCTCCATCTTTAATCTTTTTTATATTTACAGGAAACCACCCCAATTTCTTATGCTCACTTCAATTATGCCTTAAATTTTGTTAAGAAGCTAGATAGGCCACCGTCTTGATTTCTATTTTTTTAATTACCAAGAGGCTTCAGCAGGTTAGCTCAGTTAACCAGTTTAAAATTTCACTCAATCCGATTATCTTGTTGTTGTTAGTGCCTAAGACCTACATTAAACCTTGCAGAAAACTAGGGTTTAACAACAAATGTCAAAAAAACTGTCACAACTACTTGACTAAAAGATTATGACTGTCTGATTTAAATATTTTAAAATTGTAAAATAGAAAATTTATAGCTTTTATTTGAAAATTTCACATTTTAGATATTTAATATTAAGTTTAAACTTTGAGTCTTAGTAATTTTGACAGTATTTCTTACCAAATATAAACCATATTTTTGTAAAAATTAACACTTAAAATAGTAAAGTAATAATAGATAGTTTTGTTTTTTATTTTTTTTGCAAAATTTATTGATCAACAAAATATTATTTATAAAGTGAAAAAATGACTATATGAGTTTAAAGAATAATAAAATTAAAGAATACTAAACTAAAACCATCTTCGTAAGAGCCCTTTCAAATGATGTGGAGAACTATATCTTAGAAGGATTATTCGATTGCTTTGTCTATCAAGCGAGTCATAGTCCTAAAATCATGTGATTGACAATTATGTATATGCTCATTACATTCACGCCAAAGGTAATAGATAACAGCCTGAAATAGTATGTAGCAAAGAACCAAGTCCAGTCGGTGTCTAAACGAGGTGATGCTGTTATCCACTGTGACCTGCTAGTCCAGATTTAGTGATGAGCCTAAAAAGTTACCTGCAAGGTCAGACCACACAATGAAAGAGTAGGGGCAGAAAAAGAAAAATTGTCTCTTATTTTATTGGATTCACTACACAGGATACACCCTTGAATAACTCCCCATGTTCGCATTTAATCAACAGTGGACAAACAATTCCGCATTGCAACCAAGTAATAAAAGAAAAACAAGATACTGCTTGGAGAAACCAAACAAGTTTATTCCACATAACAGAAGTATGTGGAGTACGTAGCTGCGCGCAAGTCTTCGAAGAAGAGAAATGATCCTTGTAGGAGTCTGCAGAGTGCTTCCATAGAGGAATATCAGCTCCAGCCAAATGATC
This sequence comes from Lepidium aucheri, assembly GCA_900406435.1. NCBI lineage: Eukaryota > Viridiplantae > Streptophyta > Magnoliopsida > Brassicales > Brassicaceae > Lepidium > Lepidium aucheri. Next base: position 9,044 of record OVBA01001022.1, on the reverse strand, counting down.
CAGAGGTGGTAAGGCTCTTATGAGTTCCAAAATATAAGGGAAGTAACACATGTTTGCTGAGGATAACCAACCATGTTTAGAGTGAGCAGCCACTACTTTAGCCTCATGTTGAAGCCCCCAATAACGAGTACCCAGTTCACCAAGAACATTAGATAAATTCCCAACTGAATATTAAGTATCAAACCAGAAAAAGTCTCATTACCCCCGTGATTCTGAACTTTCACAAACTGTTTGGCCAGAGGAAGAAGCTTGAGTAGCTTATGCCAAATCCAGAAGCCTTGTGTACCTATCTTTACATCCCAATATGATCCATACCGAAGTAGATAATTCTGAATCCACGAAACCTATAATGAACCGAATAAAAAGACTAATTTCCAAATGAGGTTGAGGAAAAAAACCCTTGCAGTATCACGTAGTCGCTTAATACCCAAACCTCCCTCTTCTTTTAGAAGACACACATCAGACCAAGAGACGTTTTCCTTATTACAGCCAGTAGGGGAACCAGACCAAATGAATCTACCACTGAGCTTCTCAATTACATGAAGATAGCGGCTTGGGAGTTAGAAGGTTGATCACCAGAAGTTGGTGGTGCTAGAGACTACAAACTTGATCAATTGCAGTCTAACCATGAAAGACAGAGCCTTACTAGCCCAAAGTATCATTCGAGACCTGATTTTGTAAATTATAGATTCATTATCCAATTGCGTCATTGCCGTTGTAGTCAAAGGAAGTACTAACTACCAAATCGGGAGCTCACTTATAAAGAGACTTATACCCTTAGAGGCATTCTGAAGGGCAGTAGAGTTTTTACCAGCAATAAAAATAAAAGATTTTGTTGGATTGATATGTAAATGTGACATGTCAACAAAGGAGCTCATGACATCAATAACACATGCAAGAGAAGATGGTGTACCATTAGTCAAAACAAGTATGTTGTCTGGAAAACTCAAGTGAGTCAAATGGACCTCACGACAAAGAGGGTGGTATCTGAATTTCGAATCAACTGCTGCAAAATTCAAGAGTTTAAAGAGGGCATTGTTAAGAATGACATACAAGTACGTGAGAGAGCACAACCTTGATGGATCTCTCGAGTACTGGTAAGGAAACCCTCTAAATCGCCATTTACGGAGAAATTAAAAAAGCTTGTAGAGATACAGACAAAGATCCAATGAATACATATGTCTAGGAGATGCATGGCACGTAGGACCACAACTATAAATGACCACTTAACTGTGTCAAACACTTTGGAGATGTCAAACTTGATTGCACAACAAGGATTGCTTATAGGCTTGTGGCAATCTTTGGTCAATTCAGTGGTTAAGAGTATATTTCCAGCAGTAGTCTATGCTTAACAAAAGCCATTTGGTTAGGCTCAATCGCCTCTAAAAGAATCGTTTTAAGCATGTTTTCCAAGACTTTGGAAATAACCTTAAAGAGGATCGTTAACCCTTTCAGTCAACGGTTAAGTTTTCGTTAGGTGACATGTATACTGCCAGAAAATTGGTGGTTTTTTGTGGTTTTTTTCCAAAAATTTGTGGTTATATGCTAACTATTCATGGCTTTTTATGGATTTATGAATTATTCATGACTACATCGTGACTATATGAATTTTTTCCACTAGTAGATGATGATGATGATGATGATGGTAGTGGTAATCATGATAAACATATTGCATATGAGCTAACATGTGATAGAGCTATGGAAGGACTGCAAGACACACTCACAAGCACAATCGGCAAAGGACGTTGACTATCTTACTGAAAACTTTTATGTATTTTTTATTTTATCAACATTGGACTACACCTGAATGATTCATTAACCAATTTCCTATATAACATAGGCAATAAGACTTGATTTATAGATATCCAAGTGCACTTACCTTTTGTTATGTTAAAACTTTATTTTTGTTATGCATGTTTGAACTTGTTTTTGCTAAATTAATATCAATTTTTAAAATTTTAATTAACAAAGAATTTTTTTATTTTTGTAAATATAGGTAATTTTTATTATAAATTTTAAAAAATAAAAAAAGAATCACTATCTAGTGATCATAAGACAAACATCACAGCAACCAGTCACTGGTCGCTAATGACTGCAAAACAAACAATACAGCGACTGGTCGAAGCGTTTGTCAAACAAACATAAAAATAAATTTTTGGTCTCAATCGTAGTTTTCAGCGACCACCAAACAAACAAGGCCTAACATATTTAAAAATATTTAATAGGTATAATATATATTATAAAATATCATACACTAAATATTCTAAATTGGATCAGATCTGGATATCCGAAAGAAAATTATTATTACCCAGATCTGGATTTGTATCCGCGGATCCATTGTTTTTATTACCATTATTCGGATATGTTTATTCTGGGTACCCAAAACTTCAAGAAGAATCAGGGTAGATTACGGATCGGATCTCGCATTCCAGATAATATGCCTAGAATTAGATGGTCATTTGTAATTTTAAGGTTTTTAGAATCATATATATACATATTTTCTTTTCAAGAAGGTTTATTTTCAGTATATCACAAACTTACTAAGAAAATATAATCTCATAATTGACTTAGCTATTTTTTGAGTGTTTGGTTTTATTGGTTATTGTTTTTTTCTGTCAACTCATAATATATTAAGAAAAGTATACTAAAAGGTGGAGTAGAAAGTTACAACACTAAACCATTAGCTGACTATCTAATAGAACGAGTGAGAACATCAACTTTATGGTTTAGAGATCTCACGATTACATGAAGAGAAAAAAGTGCGAAAAAAAGATTTCAACTTGAAAAAATCCTCCTGATATGGTTGGAATGCCGACCATTCTTGTTGATGTAACATAATCTTCAACACGGCCATACAATCTGTAGCAATCTCCACTTCTAGAATTTGGATCGAAATCAGGGATTTCATTGCCTAAAAAAGAACTTCCACCTCCTAATGTAGTGCACAAAGGCTCTTCCTAACTCTTGCGTTACCATATATCCACCAACAACATAGTCTAGAAAACACATCCAACCAGTTCTGGAGTGAAGGTATGAGTTTTTCCATGATTCATCAACAAGACATTAGTATCCCGTAAAAGTTGGGTTGATGACTAAAGGTAAAGTCATCTCTAGCCATAACATGGCTGAACTAATAAATCCTGGTTGGCTAACTGAACAAATTGGACGCCTAGCGTTGGACCATTCCCAAGTTTCTTGCTCTGCATGGGCTAACAAATCACGGGGCCTTTGCTTATTCCCGAAAATCTTAAGTCATTTCTCGCTTTCCATATATGCCAAATCAGGCATGGAAAATTTTTGGTGTCCATAGAATATCGGATTCGCCAAAAATAAGCAAGGTTATACCATACCGAGTTCCCTGGAAAAAACTCTACAGTAGAGGAAATACACGAGAGTGCCCATGTTTGAACCGCTAGAAGACATTAAAAAGGACGTGGTTAATAGTTTTCTTTTCTGCCCCATGATTTTTATAATATCGATCTCTCATGACTTGAGCAAATAATGAATTAGGATAATTTATTTATCGCTAAACTTTTTTTGCCAGGAGCTCAAAATCTCTGTGCGCCTTCCATTTTTGGTATACATAGTTTTTTCCATTCTATCAAGTGTATCCCTTTTCATGTTTTAGAGTTTGACCAACAAAAGTTTGCTATCGTTGGATTTAATTTGGTCATTATAGTCTTGGGTAATCTATAACATGACATGATATATGTTGGTAATGCCGTCAGAACCGATTTATTCATGACTTCCTTATCTCCTTTGGAGAGAAATTTTGAAGACCAACTATTTATTCTTTCCGGTAAAATTTCCATGACAAAAGTAAAGAACTTAGTTTTTGCTCCTCCAATATTCTTGCAAGGTTGAGATAAGAAACCATACCATCCATTTGATGAATTCCTAGAATTTGATGAATCATATTCTGTTTAGTTTTAGTTGATGTTTTAGAAAAAAATTTGTTTTCTTTTAGTTGATGTTTTCAGATTTCTATACAAAATTTAATATATTTTTAGTGTTTTTAATTATTTGAACTCTGCATATTGATTTGTGATTGGTTAGATTATTTTGCAAACTCTGATTAAATGAAACAATGAATGCTTGTTTACTTTGAGTGAGAAACCTAAAACATCAACTATAAAAAATAGAGGTAATATGAATTTATTTTAGATGTATTAAATATTAATAAACTAAAATATTTTTAAATACAAGTTTAAATGTCTAAATGAACATATGACTCATGTTTACCTAAGTGAACACATGTGTAAAAATCTAAATGTACATGATCTAAAAACCTATATGAATATAAATGAGTTTAAAACATTAAATGAATGCGAGTCTACAAATTTAAATGAATACGAATCTAAAAAAATTAAATGAACATGTGTCTAAATTTACTAAATGATAAGAGTTACAAAATTTTATATAAAAAATTTGTAATGCATCAAAACCTAAATAAATAGAAATCAAAAATATATTTCGTGTAAGTGATCTTTAGTCCAGTGGCTGGTGGTAGGTCCACTAAAGGCAGATGCACATGCACAACCAGAGATCAAGTCTCATCGACTACGAAATTTATGTAGGAATTTGGCTAATGAGCTGACCTTTGTAGCTCATATTGATATTGTCGTTGATTAAAAAAAATTGTATACAACATCAGCTAGTATTATATATTAATTTTAATATATCAAGTATATTCAGAATTAATAAATTTACATATAAAAATCAAACCACGAAATAAAAAATATTACATATAAATACTATAATTAAATAAATAATTACAAATATATATTAATTTTTCACAATAATATGTCCGTGCACAGCACCTGACATCATCAAGTGGTTTAAACATTTCACTAACAATGATATTTAATATAATCTTTTATCTCGTATTTGTATACATATATATTTATGGCAACTTAAATGATATTATAATATAAAGAATATATCAAAATTTAAGTCCATCATATCGGACAGAGATATATGGTGTGATTGGTAATGACTCTGGTTGTTTTGTAGAACAAAAATCTTTTCATAACATTTAAATTAAACTAATCATGCTTTAAATTTATTTTTGGCTTTCATTGCTCTTGGAAGTCAATTTTTTTATTCAAGAAATATTTTTGGATGTATAAAACCAAAAACCTAGAGCCAAAATTTATAAACTTTACAATTATAAATTCCTAGAGCAAAAAAAAACCTACAATAAAAAAATCTATAGTCAAAAACCTTACAGCCAAAATCCTAAAAAAAAAAGTAAAAGCTACCGCCTTTACCAGTAAGCCCCATAAACTCACATATATAGTTGTTTGGGCTATATTTGAAAATGAAAAATGATGCAAATTCACATGTATGTAAAATATATGTTCATACCTATGATGATTTTTGAATTTAGTTCAATAAAATCATAAAATACCACGTGGAATATTATCCGGCACGAGATATTCAATTATATCCCTTAATCTTTTTTGTTAACTGATTTCATAACAAATATTCCAATTTAGAGTCACAGTACTATCAAGCCAAAGAGAAAAGGAAAATAGAAAAGAAATAAAGAATTTAGAATCCTAATTTCATCTAACAAATTGTTAGTTTCCATTGACAGAGAATAATCTCATTCCATCTATAAGCTTGATTAATCTTGTGATCATTATTTTCCATATAAATGTGGTATAATAAAGGTTGTGTTTCCCATATTTGTTAAATTAAATATACACTAATCAAGGTTATATTCTAACCTTGTTACACCATAAATAAGAAGCTTAATCGCTTTCTTTTCCTCAACTACATCGAAAAAAAAGAAGAAGAAGAAGAAGAGGGATCAATGGCGTCTAGGTTTCTGATTTTGTGTGTGTCGTCTCTTTTCTTCTTCTTCTTCCTCGCCGTTTCGACGGAGGAATATTCCGTCCAAGGAAAAGTCTTTGACGTCAGAAAATACGGTGCTCGTGGCGACAGCAAAACCGATAACGCCGTTCCGTTTACACAGGCGTGGAACGATGCTTGTGAATGGAGTGCAGGAAGATCAACGGTCTACATTCCTCCCGGAATATTCTATCTCCGTCAAGTAACATTCACTGGTCCCTGCATGAACTCTATCACTTTTCTAATCAAAGGAACTCTATTAGCTCCTCAGAATCCTAACGCCATCAAACAAGATGTATGGATCAATTTCATGTACGTTGATAATCTCATCGTTACTGGTGGTGGATTACTTGACGGTCAAGGTTCTTACTCTTGGTCTCTCAATGATTGTAACAAAAACCCTAATTGTCAACCATTAGCTATGAACATTGGCTTTGCTTTCGTTAAATCCTCGAGGATCAACGGTTTAAGATCGGTCAATAGCAAAATGGGACATTTCAATTTCTTCTCCGTTGAGGATTTCAACATTACCGGCGTTACCATCAACGCTCCTGGAGATAGCCCTAATACAGACGGAATTAAGATCGGGAAATCTAAGGATATGAACATCAACAATGTCACAATCGCAACCGGTGACGATTGTATCGCAATCCTTGACGGAACCACAAATCTGAATGTCGCTAATGTCAGGTATTTATTACTCAACTCAGTCACTACCTCATACTAACAAACCCTATATGGTCGCATTGAGATATTAAGTAATTGAAAAATACTATTAGAGAAATAAAATATTCTGTTTGTTTCTTTGCTGAGATTTTCTTCCTTACATATCTTATTTCCTCTAACTAAATTAATTTTATATTTTTTTCTATATATATTTCAAATTTTATCTTGTATATAGTTTATAAATCTGAATTTTATTCTCTAAAAATGCAACATTTACTAGCCAACTAAGGTTTAAAATAAAAGAAAAAAAAATAATTCTTCTGAATTAGCTAGTTTTGTTACAATGATAAACTTGAAAGACTATTTTAGATCAAATTTCTTATTCTGCGCTGCAAGCTATCGCATTATTTAATATGCTACGTAAATTACTGAAACTAAAATATGATTTGGAATATTTATGTCTATGCGTATAATATTTGATATCTCAATATATTATTACACCAGATGCGGACCAGGGCACGGAATTAGTGTGGGGAGTCTCGGGAGATATAAAACGGAGAAGAACGTAGAGGGCTTAACCATAAGAAACTCGGTTTTGAATGGTACAACAGACGGTTTACGAATCAAGACATGGGCAAAATCAGTTTCACAGATCTCAGTTTCTGGTTTCTTATACGAGAATATCCAAATGATCAATGTTGGGAACCCAATCATCATCGATCAACAGTATTGTCCTAACGGACAGTGTGATAGTTCTGGTAAGTATGCTTCTCATGTTCAGATAAAGAACATCAAGTATAACCGAATTTGGGGAACTTCAACAAACAAAGAGGCTTTGAAGATGCAATGTAGTAAAATGTATCCTTGTCAAGACGTTGAGCTTTCCAACATCAACTTAATGTACATTGGACACGATGGTTTAGCCACGGCTTTGTGTGAGAATGTTGGTGGTTCCATATTCGGCAAGATTGTGCCTGCAGATTGTCAGATTTGATTTTTATTTTTATTTTTTTTTATATTTTATTCATTGCTTTATTGAACTAGGATTCTTCTTCTTCCTTTTTAGGTTGTTTTCGATGGTACTCATACTGAAGCTGAGATAATACCTAATCAAACATCCAAATAAGTTATAAATTTGTGATGTGAAAGGGTTGCTTCAGTATAAATGTATCTTTTTTGGAAAAGAAATGTCGAGTTGGTCTAGTTTGGACCTTGACCAACCTTCTTTTTCATTTTATATATTTCTATTTTTTGGGGAAAAAAGTCTTGTACTTTATTTGCCAATTTTTTTTTATAATATGATTATTTATAAAATTATTGTTTTAAATTTAACATGTTTATTTCTAAAATACATATTTGCATATTGTTCATGGCATTATATGAGGTGGATTTCTAATCACAGTATAATGTAATCGTACTGTATATTCTTTGCCAATAATGCAGTGATTTCTTTAGTATTAAATGTTAAATAAAATTGTATTTTAGAGAAAGAGGAACATAGTGATTTGATTCCAAAAAAAGGTTTGATTCTAGTGAATCAAAAATAGAAGCAAAATTGTATTTTTTCCATTTTACTTTACTCACATATATATATTTCTTACTCATTGCTCTAGATATTTCCTATTTTCTGTTTTCCATATAAATATACATTTCTAAAATAAATTTTTGAATATACATTAATTCTGAAATATTATTTTATTTTCAAAACTTTATTTTATTTTGGAATCTAAGAACAAAACTTTGAAATTATATTTCGATCTGTTATAAACTATATGGATGGACTCCATAACCGGCCCACTACAAGACACAAAACTAAAGCCCAATGGAGAAAGCTCACACACTACTTTTCATTAGTCATTAGAGTTTTCCATATTCTACTTGTATTATGTCCTTAGTCTTGTATATATATATATATATATATTGTAATTCTCATTCATTAATAATACATAAGATTCATTCTTAATCTTTGCTCTACAACACGTTATCAGTACGAATAAGTCTCTAAAATTTGTCCCCCCATCAAGAACCCTAATTCCTGCCACCACCAAAACCCTAGCCAAAACTTCAAAGAGGAATATCTCTCAAACCGTGAAGAACTAGAAAGCGATCAAGATATCAAATCGAAGCCCTCGCCAAGACGAATCTGTCAGTGAAAACCGCTTGTCGATCTGATAGTGGACGCGCTCTCACGCATGGAAACAGTGCACCGCCGATCTATAAACCCTAGCCGCCGGTCTTCTTCTTCCTTCAATCGATGGTTGTAGCAGATCTTGGCGATTCATCCCCGGTTGTAGCAGATCTTGGCGATCAATCCCTGGAGTTTGTAGCGGTTAAGTGAGGTCTTTTTAGCTCCCAANTAAGCAAGCCAGAAATCCATAGGTGATCAAAGGTAAACCTCTTAATTGAGAGCTATGTAAAACCAATTGTTTAAAACAATAAGAAACCCTAAAAGTTTTGGCCTTTCTTCATGCTTAAAGTGATTGAATAACATGTTTTGCTTGCTTACTCTGCTATTGATTGTT
>OVBA01001021.1:26141-50719 GCA_900406435.1 Lepidium aucheri | reverse complement strand
TATATATATATATATATATATATATATTTTCCGTCTGAACACATCTTTATTAATACGAATCAGAAATTACATTACTCGCAATAAAATTACAACAAGCTTTTGGAATTTGTAAAGATATAATGAAAAAGTTATGCTCTATTTTCTTGAAATTCATTTTGTTCGTCAATCTTGGGTAGTATTCTTGCTTAGGAAACTTTTTTATCTCGTTATGCATGCGAAAGCCAAAGGTTGCGATCCATCTGTTACATCACGAGACCTTCAATCTGATCAGAACTCTCATAAGGAAAGAGATATACTTTTCCTGTATTGCAATAAATCATCATGATTGGTTGAATGACTTTAATTGGTTTCTGACTCTCACTTTAGTCGCCCCTTCATCATTTGTATAATTATTCCATGGTGGTTTACGTGGTGGTCGTACTTTCATCACCAAATCCGAAGAGAGATGGGTTAATCTTCAGAACTCCCACAGAAGATGGATTTGCACGAAATCGACAAGATCAAAACGAGTGTGACCAAACTCACTCTCAATAAGAATATCAAAACGTTGTTGGCAACCCAGCCTCTTGGTCAGACTTTCATCAATGTGCGGATATGCCGATAGTCACCAAGGATGAGAATGGGAGGAGGCAAAGATGAGTCAGTCGCAGGAGAAGAGTAAGCCTTACGCTTTTTACCACTTGAAGATTGTTGCGTAGACGCAGATCCACTTGCTTCATCACACACCGGTTCAAGACCCCCACTTGTAGACGCTTCATTTTCCCTAAAACTAGGGCCCGCCGAGTCATGTGCATCATCTTCATCATCAGGATCGTCATTGCCTGCACATTCCTCCGAGAAATTGATCAGTTCTTCCATCTCTTGAACTTGTTTTCTTATATTGTCCGCCATTGAATCCCATAGTAAATTCACACTCCAAACAACCATTGTGTTTTGGAGACAAGCCCTGGAAAGAATTAAGGAGAAGCAGATGACCATTACTCCACAATTTTTGCCAGACAAAACCGTCGGGAATCGCTTCAGACACGCACAGATCCCGACATCATAGTATTTGTGTGTTTTAAAAGAAGAGTAGATAGTATCTGTTTTTTTTTCATTTTTCATATATATTTGTGTTTGTTTATTTGTAACTTCTCATTAAGAATAAATGCATTTTTTCCAACAAATGTCTTTCTATACAATATGGTTGTGACTTTTCATTACATTTTTTTAATCACACCTTTTGGAATCTATTTATACCCACTTTGAAAATCTGTTTCCATAATTAGTTTTGTTGAATCCGGAATTGTGTTCTAGTGAGTGTTGTTATTCTCTCCTTTTAGTTTTGATGAATCGAGAATTATATTCAATTGAGTGTTGTTATTATATCTTTTTTAATTTTTACAATTAATAAAAATTAAAAATCATTACAAGTACGTCTAGTGAAAATTAAGCATAAGACAAAGCATTAGACATTTCGAAGTTTGAAGGTCTTCGAAAAAACTTAGAATTAAAGCCAAAATTGAGATTTAATTAAGGGAGAGTGTTGAACTATAATCAAATCTCGCTTACGTAGGATTAGTATAATCTATATTTTATATTTATATAAGTTGGTTATTAGATAAGCATACAAATAAGTTAGTTATTTCTTAATAGACATGTTTCGCATTTGTTCGTACAATTGCGTCTATTAAATTAGTTAGTGTCTATTAGATTAGGTTGCGTCTTTTAGAATTAAGTTATGTTTTCATTTTCTGTAAACACAATAGTTCGATTGTGAATTTATAAGTAAGCATCATTTTTCAGTTTAGTTGTAATGCGTAACACACTTTTATCACATCTTTACTCGTAATCCTCTAGTTCCTTTACAAAAACACAAACATCTTATATTTTTTGTTGATCGTAATTGAGTTTGTTTTGTTACTACACCAAAGAACGTGTCTATTCCTTATTAGTTTATCTAGAATCAGTTCATACATAAAGAGTTGCGTTCGTTGGTTATTACTTAGGAGTCATAAGTTAAAGAATCACAAGTAATAAGTAACAACTCTTACTCATGTTGTTTCAATTATGTCTTTTTGTTGTCTATATAAAACTATATTTCAATAAAATAATGTAATTATTAAAATTCATCTAGCTGAGAAATTAAATATGTACAACTAAACATGAATCAAATCATATCTCCAACACAATCAAATATTTCTCTCTGAAAACCAAGAAAAAAAATATCTCTCTGTTTTTCTGTTTTGTTAAATATAACTATTTGCTTATGAAAGTATAGGTTGTTTATTTTACTAACATTATTAACTAATGGATAAACATAATTTACGGTTATGTCTTTTCATTACATCTCTACATTAATAGATATATTTCTGTATAATCACAATTTTTATATATATTTATATCTCATTTAGAATTTGAGTTTTAGCTATCGATTTATTTTTTAAGTTTCTGATTTTTGATTTTCACAGTAATATTTAAACAAATATATATACTTTTTTAATGTATATTTTAAAATATAAATTTAGTTTATTTTCTGTTTTATTACATGTATATGATTGTTTTTTAATAAAATTAAAAAACACATAAAATATAATTGCAATTGATATTTAACTGAACTAAGTTATGATCCCAATAAAAAATGTACAATTGTGTCTTTTAGGTCTTGTCATTTCATGTATGGATAAATATATTATATTTATTAAAATTATCATATTTTTATTTTATAAAATTGTGACTATTGATTTGTAACTTTACATTGTCTATTTTCATTATAAAAATGTAATATACAGTTATGACTTCTCATAACATCTTCTCAATCACATATTTATGAACTTATTTATATGCACCTTTGAAATCTATATTCATAATTGGTTTCGTTGAATCAAGAATTGTATTTTATTAAATGTCGTTATTCTATCTTTTTAGTTTTGAGGAATTCTGAATTGTGTTACATTGAGAGTCGTTATTTTATGCTTATAAAAGTATTTTACAAAAATATTTTTTTTTAAATAAAGGAAATAACTGTTATTTTTAATTTAACCAAAGACATTCGGAGTAATGATATCAATGCATAAATTATTTTATAGAGAACCTAGCTGCAAGTTCAAGTCATCACAATCCAGAGTATGACCGATCTATCCGCAAGAGCAATGTCGCCTCTCAGAAGATAAATGAGCTCACTGCCAAGCTCGATATGTTTATAAAAGCCACCCGAGCTAAGCAAATAGGTGTCCACCAACGTGAGAATATAGGAGACATTGCTTTACCCCTAGTAAGTTTGGAAGACTCTAATGAGCAAACGGAAGTCGATTACATTAGTGGGTATCTAAGTAATAGAGGACTAAACCCTTCAAACCTTTCCTATAGGAGCGCACTAACCTTAAGAATCCTCAGGATCAATTTTATCCATCACAGGGAGTTGCACAGGGTTCACAGTATCAAGGGAAGTCATTCACACAAAATCAGGGACAGAAAAGTTACAATCTGGATTTTCAAGGAAAGTAGTCCATGCAAAATTCGGGTGCTGGCTAAAAATATATGTCATTCATCAAAATTCGAGTAACAGCAATTTTCCACCCAATTTAAAACTGTTCAAATAGGCACATCTGCACCAGCACTAGGCACCTCTGCACCAGGACTAGGCACCAGCGGAGCGGATTCTTCAAACAGTTCTCAGGTTGAACTCTAAGCAATGATGTAGCAACTACTTCAGAGTCAACAAAAGGCTTCCAGTGAGATCAACGCAAAAGTATATGTAAAATTAATGTTTAAAAAACATTTATGTATTATGTTTTAAGATATGAGATAATTAGAAGAATCAAATGTTATTAACAATTAGTTTTTTGTATTATTTAATATATATATGTAATAATATAAGTTAGAATTGTAATGTATTTCAATTAAAAACTCACAATATTTGATTTTTTATAACTATTTTTATTGTTTTTTACATATGTTTTCAAGGTAATAATTTTATTTCTAAAAAAAGTTTATTAATTTATATAAATATATAGTTTTCAAAAAAGTTCATCCATTTATTATATCTTAAATATTAGATATATTTAGAAAATCAATAATGATTGACTCGTTGTATTATATATAATAATACAAATTAAAAAATTATAATGTATTATTTATAGATAAGAGTTACCGCGCGGCAACGCGTGATTTTATTTCCTAGTACCCTTAGTAATACTTCTCCATGTCGAAGAAAAGTTTTATTGCGAGGCCAGCCAGTCAGTTTCATGAAACCTACCCACTTTATATTTCCCACGAAAAAGTCGGGTCTAAAGACTAGAATCATCATGAAGTCATCGCCAACCAATCATAGAAACCAAAGCCAAATTCATATGAGAGGATTGCTTAATTCCAAGACCACCCTCACTCTTAGAACAACATACTCGTGACCATGAGACAAGGTGTTGTTTTCTCTGCTCAGGAGAGCTCCCCCAAAGGAGAGAGCGTGTCAACTTCTCAAGTTCATGCACCATACTATGAGGGAGAATAATAGTGCTCATGATATGAATTGGTATTGAAGATAACACTGCCTTATTGAGAGTCAATCGCCCCGCAAAGCTCAATGTTTTCTTCTTCCATCCTGAAAGACGAGAAGATACTCTTGGTGTCCCTGAAAGTATCTTTATTAATACGCTTTTGTAGGATAGGCATTCCCAAGTACTTACCAAGGTCTATGGTAACAGTGATGCCATTTTCTACACTAATCAATTCCTCAAGGTCTCGGTCCACATTGTCAGAGAAATAGATCTTAGACTTCTCAAGATTAACTTTCTGACCCGACGCCAAACAGAACTTCTCAAATATCCCCCTAATCACACGGACCTGCAACACTGAAGCCTCAGCAAATAGAATTAGATCATCCGCAAAACATATGTGGGACAACTTTGGCCCACCACGAGATAGAAAGATCGGTTTCCACACTCTTGAGTTAACAGCAACCTCAATCATATGACACAAACACTCAAGGCACAAGACAAATAGATAAGGGGACACGCAATCTCCTTGTCGCAGCCCACGTGATGGAGAGAAAGTATCAATTTTCTTCCATTCCATAAAATACTCATAGATTGTCCAGAAACCCCAGCCATAATTCATTCTATCCATGTCGCGGAAAAACCCGCAGCCAAAAGGGTATCCCAAAGAAAATTTCATCTGATTCTATCATAAGCTTTCTCTAACTCAAGTTTAAGAAGCATCCATCCTCTCTTACCTTTTTTCTTCCTCATCGAATGTACCACCTCTTGGACTTTAACAATATTTTCTGAGCTTAACCTGCCAGGAATAATGCTAGATTGTGCTGGTCCAGTCAATTTACATGTAATAGGTTTCATACAAATCACCAGCATCTTAGTAATAATATTAAACAAGGCATTTCACAAGCTGATCGGACGGAATTGAGTGAGCATCTCAGGCTTATCAACTTTCAGGATCAAGACAAGTAGAGTATCATTCGCACCCCAAGGGAGGTACCCGGTCCAAAAAAACTCTAGCAAAAATATAACCACCGAACTACCCACAACATCCCAACAATCCTGGTAGAAAACCGGCTGATATCCGTCTGGTCTTGGTGCTTTGAACAGACCCATACTCTTAACAGCATTAAAGACATCTACTGCTGTAAATGAAGCCGCAAGTCTCTGGCGATCCGACCCACTTAATGTCACAAAACTCCCCTGAGGAAGTCTTAGCGTAGGGGAATCACTAACCTCATTCGAGTATAGCTGATTATAAAAATCAAGGGCTATGTTCTCCAAAGTCGAATTATTTGTAACCCAACGATCCTCATTATTCTTCAACATTTTGATCATATTTCTTCGTATCCGAATAATAGTTGATGTAGCAAAAAGGAAGTACTATGTTCATCCAATGTAATCCACTTCTCTCTAGAATTCTAAAACCAAATCGTCTCTTCCTGTTTGAAAGTTTCATCAAGGCGTTTCAATAGATTGGCCTCTCGTGTCAATAAATCATCAGAAGGAGATCTCTCCATCAAAGCTTGCACTTCCACGATGTCGCGAGTAAGAGACTCCTTCCGTTTTTGCACATGTCCAAATATTTCACGATTCCACTTCTTTAGTTTAACCTGTAAGAACAACAAAGCATGTTGAGTAGAGACCTGACTATTCCATGACTTCAGTAATAAGTCCTTAAAACCTGAATGAGCCAGGCAAGCAGCCTCAAAATGAAAAGGCCATCTATCAGGATTCATAACCGATTCGAGACAAAGTCTGACATATAAGGGAGCATGATCCGATGACATGAAAGGTAAGTGAGAGACCGTAGCCTCTTGTCATTTCAAACACGCCTGAGCACAGCAGAGAACCCACTCGAAACGCTTAGCAACAAAATATATTTCTTCCCTTCCCATACGCCAAGTAAAAGCATTCCCTGATAAACCCATATCAATAAGAAAAAGATCATTAATCCATCGGCCAAACACCAGAGAATCCGGAGAGAACCGACCATTCCCCTTACTCCTTTCATAATCACCAAAGGTTTTTAAATATGAGTAATAACCTCTTTTAATTTGTCCCACAACAACCGCCTCTACTAGCACTATATGCTGCATAAATGACAATAAGGTGTAGAACATCATCTCCATTATAAACAATAGTATGAATAAACTGATCTACAGATTCCACAACTGTGATATCGTCAATCCCATCTCTCCATAACAACCACAAGCCACCACTCTGACCAACTGCATCCACACGGGTCAAATTCTCAAAACCTAAACTCTGACAAATACGACGAACATTATCACCACCTAAATGTTTCTCAAACAACGCTAAAATATCAACCTTCCACTTCTTAAGCATATACTGAATCGAACGCCTGAAGTTGGGTTTATTTTCCCCCCGGAAATTGCAAAATAAAACATTCATCATATAAGATATGAGATAAGACCAATGAACTACCGGGGCAAAACCCTACCCTTGCATAAAGATTTCCTCATCCATAACCATAGAGGCCACGGCTAGAGGATCCTCACCATTCTCTAGTATCCCAGATACACTCACTTCCATCTCATTTACCTTCGTGTTTGTCTCCTCTACAGAATTCAGGAAACTCATTATGTTGCTTCGGAGAGGACAACCCAGTATCATGCGCTCTAGTAATGGTCTCAGTAGCCATACAAAACCGTTTCCTAGAACCTGTCAAACTCGCCTCCTGTCTGAACCGGCCATACACTAGACCACGAGAAGGGCGGCTTGTCTTAAAAACTTTTCTTTTCATTCCTGCTAACTCATTAACTTTAGCACTATTTAATGTCTTCTCCTTCCCACCTCCCATAACATTAAGATGTCTAGGTAATGCCGAATCAAAGCTCTCACTATTATCATGAACCTTTTCTGGTACTATTGACTGTCCAGCTATCAACTTTTCCTTGTTCTGTACTTCCTGAATTGATACTGTATTTAGGTCTGAGGTTAAATCCTCTACACTCAAGTGTGCAAAACGATTATGAGTCCTAAGTTCCACATCCTTTCTCGTACTCAGAATCTCAGAGTGAACCCGATTAGCCTTCGAGCCTGACTTTCTACGCACGGTAACAAAATCTGACTGCACTAATTCTTTAACAGCATTTGACTACGGAAGCAAAGATACCTCGTTACTCAGAGCATTTACTCTCCTATCTTGACGGCCCACACCATACAAAGTACTCACAACATCACCTCGATGCTTACTTTCAAACACTATAGTAGCACCCCAACCTGAATCCGTCGAGGTATCAACCAAGGAAGACAGACCAACCGAATCTAAATCCTTCTCACGAGACAACAACTGACGAGGACATGAATGGATGATATACCTCTATTTTACTAGATTTGAGCTCATTAACATGCCTACTTTTAGAGTCTTTTGTCTGGGTTTTATGTTATTTTTAGGTGGAAAACATAGGAATTTGGATTATTAGCATTGGAGCATCGTTTGGATGGTTTTGGAGCATTACTTGAAGTTTTCACCAAATAGGCCAAGATCGATCGATTACACATTCTTGCCAGACCATTGCTTGACCTGACATGTTGGACATCGTTCACACAAAAGTCAATGATCGATCGATCCCCACACTGATCGATCGGTCAACGTGCATCCAAAGCAAATACCTAATTTTCCTATTTTGTACCTAATTCTGAGGACATATGTATACTTCTATTTTCTATTTCTTTTAAGGACGGTTCATAATTTACAGAGAACTAGAGAGCTATTATGTAAGCTAGAGAGAGAGAGAGAATTCAACATTGAGAAGAATCTCTAAACTCCCTTTTTATATTTTTATACAGTTTCATTATTTTCATCATGTCTTTTGTTTCAATCCAAACCATGTCTAAGTAGTTCACCAATCAGGTTTAGGGTTTCTAGGGATTTAGGAATCAATGATTAGGGACGAATAGAATAGAAACCAATAAGAGTATTCTCCATCTAATTTTTGTACTTAATGCTTAGAGTAGTCTGATCAACTAATCTATGAACCTAGGTTGTTAGCATTCCAAAAGCTTGCTAGGAATCTGAACTAGATTAGATGAGCAATCAATCCTAGACCACGATAGCTGATGTTTAGGTTGATTGTGGATAGTTGAACCTACTTTTTTAATGCCTATTCGTAATTTGTAACCAACGATAGCTAGGACTTCTAGATTATCGAGTAGAGTCTCAAGTGCTACGAGAGTAGGCTTGTTATACCTTTCTGTTCAAGTCGAGAATTGAGCTTAATATTGTTCTGAATATTTCCCTAGTTAGATTCCTACTTCCCGATGAATATCCTATGCCAGGTGCTTTTTATTATATAGTTTACATCGTTAAGTTGCTAGTTAATCATTAAAACCTGATTAGTGTAGCTTGAGAAATATAGTTGATAGTCGATAGTGCAACACTTGATTCTTTATAGATACGATCCTTAAGTACTACTACCTCATTGATGTGCACTTACAGCAGATTGCTTTAGGTTAAAACCTGACTCGCATCAAGTTTTTGGTGCCATTGTCGGGGAATTAATTACTTGCCTTTTGATTAAGATTTGATTTCAAGTCTATACTCTTTTACTTACATTTGTTCTTGTTTTCGTTTCAGGTTTATGCACCAAAAAAGTCAAGGTTCAGAGTATCTACTTAATTTGAATAACGAAGAACTTTCTAGAGTTGAAAGAGAAAATCGCAGAGCTAGAGCAATGAGTCAGGAAAACCAGCAGGATCCTCAGGATCATGAAACTCGGCTAGCTATTTTGGGAGATCAAGATGTTCAGCAAACGGTTGAACAATTGCAGAGAGATTTGGCTATGCTTAGGAGGCAGCAAGAGAGGCCTCAACGCCGAGCCATAGGTGATATGGATACACCTCACACATACTATTAGAATCGGTCTGCTATTCGACATCCCCCTATCCAGAGGCAAGACTACGAGATCAAGCCTCAGCTGATTGGATTAGTGAAGCAATATGTCTTCAACGGTCTCCCAGGATAAAACTCGATGGATGACATCGAGAACTTCAAAGACATGTGCAGTACCACGAGTTCGAATGGAGTCCGTGCAGACTATGTGAAGTGTAAGCTGTTTCACAGTTCACTCTCTGATAAAGCTTCTAGATGGTTGTGATCTTTGCCTCCAGGTTCGTTGACTACATGGGCTGAAGTTAGAGCTGCCTTCTTGGATCATTTCCATACTAAGTCAAGGACTGCAGCATTGAGAAGCAAGATCTCAGCGTTTCAGCAACGTTCCGGTGAGTCATTGCATGAAGCTTGGGAGAGATTCAAGGAATACCAACGAGACTGCCCCATGGATATTCGGATGAGCAGCTACTCAACACATTCTATGGAGGAATCGATTGGGAGTACTAGAACTCTTTAAATGCTGCTAGAAATGGAGATTTCATGAAAAACACAAGGGATGAAGCCTTCAAACTCATCGATAACTTGGCTGCAAGTTCAGGGAACCATTGTCCACAATATGATCAAAGCAAGAAAGTCAATAGTGTGGAGATTCAGAGAATCGATGAGACTTCAGAAAAGCTTGACATGCTTATCAAAGAAAGTTGTGGAGAAACCGAGGAGTGCATTAGCTAGATGACACTAGGGAAGTCGATCAAGTTTAGGTTGAGTCTGATATGTCTGAAGATCAGAAGGAAGTCGATTATGTTAATTGGCAAAATAGAGGACATAACCAAAACTATCTCTCATATAGGAGCACCAATGTCAAGAATCCATAGGACATCGTCATGCCACCTCTGATAATGCCACAGGGATCACCATTTTAGGGTAAAGCGTTTGTGCAGAATTCAAGATAGAGATGGAACAATCAAAGGTCAAATTCAAGAACTTACAAGCCATTAATGTACATCATATTTTGTCAGTTTTGAGCTCATTATGGTCATATTTGGGAAAAAAATTTGTGTTTCATTGAGATTTCAGGTCAAAATACGCTCGGAGTTGGAATCATGCTTGAAGATGGACTTTGGAGAAGATTGAAGTGTTTTCTGGTATTCTCCACGAGAGGAAGGATCAATCGATCAATACAAGGATCAATCGATCAGTGCTTTAACGAAGAAGATGCGCACGATCTGAAGAATGACTTGGCTTTTGAGAGATCGACCTAATATCCAAGGATCGATCGATCAATGCTCTTCGAGAAACATAATTCCACGATTTTCCAGCTCTAGTTTTAAGACCTATAAATACTCTTTTCCTATTTTATTTTTGGGAATCGTCTTTTGCTTTTGAGAGGAACGATTGTAAGCTAGGGAGAAGATCGTTTCATATTTGCGAAGAATTTCTGAACCCTATTGATATTTCTTTATGCAATTTCAGTTTCAATTCATTATGATTTGCTTTGTTCACTGTTCTATGTCTGAGTAGATCTCAGATCGAATTTAGGGATTCTAGGGTTTTAGAATTCAATTGTTACGGAACAAATAGGATTGATGATTAGAAGATTCTTCTTCTAATACTTGAGTTTAATGCATAGATTAGCTTGATCACCTAACAATGATTTTAGGTTGTTAACTTTCCAGAAGCTTGTTAAGAACCAGAACTAGATTAGAAGAGCAATTCCTTCACTACCAACGAGACTTGATGCTAGGTTGGGTTGTGGGTAATTGAACCTAAACAATAAAACTTATTTGTAATCTGAAACCAACGAGAGTTAGGACCTTTAGATTATTAGTAGAGGCGTAAGTACAACGAGAATTGGTTTATCTTTATCTATGTTCAAGCCGAGAATAAGACCAGATTAGTTCCTGAATAGTTTCCCTGACAAGAGTTCTAACTCTTGAATGAATACCCCATATCCAATTGCTTTATTATATTGATTACATTTACGTTTAAGTTGTTAGTATCTATCTCTCTGACTTTGATTGATATAGCTTGCGATTTGATAGAAGTCAAAAGTGTGATTCAGTTCTTAGTGGAATTCGACCCCTAAATACTAGTATGTTTGTTGTGCACTTGCAGTAGGATATAAGGTTAAAACTCGTAGTATCAAGTTTTTGGCGCTGCTGCCGGGGAACCATTAGTCGCCTTTCAATTTTCTGTCTACAGTTTAAAGTCTATATCTTTATTCACGTTTTTCTTTTTGTTTGTTTTTGTTTCTTTTCAGGTGTATGACCAGAAGTCGAGGTTCTGAAAATCTACTCAACTTGGATAATCAGGAGCTTGCAAGAGTTGGAAGAGAAAACAGAAAAGCTAGGAATATGAATCCTCCAGAGAATCAAGCACAGAATCCACAGGAGATGGCCATAGTAGTGCAGCAATTGCAGAGAGAGTTGGCTGAGATTAGGAGAGCACGAGAGTCTGCTCAACGCAGAGCAATAGGTGACATGGACACTCCACACACCTACTATCATAATCACTCAGCCATCCGACCTCCTGCAATTGAGAGGAATGATTATGAGATCAAACCTCAGCTTATTGCGTTGGTGAAGCAGTATGTCTTCAATGGACTTCCAAGCGAGAATCATATGGATCACATAGAGAATTCCGAAGATGTATGCGGCACCACAAGCTCTAACGTTGTACATGTAGATTATGTGAAGTGTAAGCTTTTCTATTATTCACTTTCAGACAGAGCTTCTAGGTGGTTGCGTTCATTACCTCCAGGATCACTCACCACATGGGCTCAGGTTCGAGCAGCATTTCTGGTTCAAGATGACTCGGTTGTTTTTGAAGACCAAAGGGAGGTCGATTATGTCAACTGCAGAACAGGGAACAGAATCCAAACTACCTTTTCTACAGGAGCACCAACATCGAGAATCCTCAGGATGTTACTTTTCCAGCGCCCATATTACCTAGAGGGATCACCTTTTTAGGGAAATCCATTCGTTCAGAATTCAGGTCAGAGATGGGGTAATTAGAAGCTGTTTGTTCCGAATGCAAGAGAAAGCAACTGACAAAGGCCATACAAGCCTTATGTGCCACCACTAATGCAGCAGCAACAACCTTGAGAAGCAGCTTTACGGACATCAAACGAAGAAATCAAAGCTCTGATTCAACAACTTGTTGTTGAACAACAAAAGACTACAAAAGAGCTTAATGCTAAGATGGACAACATCTGCAATGATCTGAATGGGAAGTTTGAGTCAGTTTCTATGCATATCAAGAAGCTAGACACTCAAATGGCTTAGACTGTTGAAGCCATTAAGCGTCCACAAGGAGCTTTACCTTAGAAATTTGAGAAGAATCCCAAGGAATCATGCAATGTAGTCAAGTCTGAAGTTGGGAGTAAGTACAAGCCTCCTATTTCATACCCTAAGGAGCTTGTGAAGATCAAAGATCAACGAGAAGCCACTATACCTTGTCGGGTTGGAGGGCTAGTTTTCAGTGATGCCTTATGTGATTCTGGAGCTAGTATCAATGTTATCTCTTTGGAGACTATGAGGAAGCTTAGTATTGAATTGATGCAGGAACATAACTCATCCGTCTCTTTTGGAGATGCATCTTCTAAGGTGCCTACAGGAAGACTTGTTGATTTCACTCTTCTGGTTGGGAATTGCAAAATCCCAACAGACTTTATTATAGTTGAGTTGGCAAGAGAAGGAGTTGTTCCGATCTTATATGGAAGACCATTCCTCAACACAGCTGGTGCCAAGTTAGACTTGCTGAACTAGAGATTTGTGTTACAGAATGTGGACAAGGATGTTTTATATCCTATTCGAGCTTCATCAAGCGATTTCTGTGGGATGATTAGAGATGGTAAAGGAAAGCAAGTGAGATGAATCGTCGACTCAAGTTGCAGAACAAGATGAAGAAGACAGTGACTGTGATGAGGAGTATGAGATGCTTCGTGAACAGGAGAAGGACTCAGCTGAACGTCAAGACACTTGTATCCTTTATCGTCTTGACAAATTCTGCAATTATGATGTTAAGGGTTTGGTTATCAAAGTTTTTGCAGGTAGCTTTAGCTTTGATACTTCTGGATTTTACACGGTTAAGGAGATCTGCCAGGATGGAACTGTTTCATTGCTGGATGCTTCAGAAAAGACAATTCACAAGCAAATAGAAAGCTGAAGTAGTTCATCATCGAAAAGATTAGTGTCTAAGGAGTGAGCAAACCTCACTCAAACAGTTCCGCCATCTGAATGGCATCCGAGTCAAGCTAATGACAATAAAAGAGTGCTGAGTGGGAGAAAACCCACTATTAGGTAGATTGTTATTTGTTTTTCTTTTTAGTTTACATTTGTTTTGGTTTTTGTGTTTTTGTTCAAAGAAAGGAAGCTGTCAGAGAGCATCGATCGATCGATCCACAAAACGATCGATCGATCAATGAGTTGAATGAGTTTACGCACGATCCGCTGCCCGACCAAACAAGCACAGTCCGACTGATCCAAGGAAATAGGACTTACCGTATGATCCATCGCAGAACTCAGGAAGTAGGGATCGATCGACCGATAAGGTGAGACGAAGCACACAATCCATCACACGACATACAAGGTAAGGATTGATCGTTCTTTGCTCTTGAGAGAAGAGATCAATCGATGAACTTAAGGATCGATCGATCTGTGGCCCAGGTACATCTTCTTAAACGCGAAGAACAAAATTTTATTCGAGAAGTTACAAAATTTTCCATTCCAAAAATTTTCTTCTCTCGATTTCTTTCTCGTTTTTCATCTGTTTTTGACGATTCAAAAGCCTATGTTGCTTAGATTTTTACCCTCTATCTGATTTTGTGGTTATTTACTTGGATTGCTTTATTTTGTTTCTTTTTCTTTATTGTGTCTTCTTTTTGATTTATTTTTACACCGGGACAGTTTAAAGTAAGTCTGGGGGAGAACACTTGTTGACTAACACCTTTTCTATTTTATTTCCTTTGCACTCTCAATTTCCAGACTGTTTTTTTCATTTGTTTCTGTATTTTGAGCTTTTGAGACTGATATCAGACTATTTGATTTTTGATTTTTTCTGCACTATCTTGGACTGAATATCGCTTGATTTGCATTTGTCAGGAATCGATCGACTATTGGAAAACCTAGAGACAAAGCAACACTCAGTTTCAGAGCACATTCATCTCAACTTTCAGAGGATTTCATGCTGATTTCACACCTAACTTGACTTAATCCTCTCGTCAAGGGAATTGGTAATACATCAGGTATGTTCCTTCTCTTTACTCAATGAAAGATGTTCCTTGTAAGTCTGGTTATGTTTCTCTCTTCATCATTTTCAGGCATTTTAAGCCAAATTCTGATGGTACTCGTTTTAAGTTTTGCATGAAGTTAGCCTAGGGTAAAAGTTTCCCAGTGACGCTACAAGTTTTTTTAACTGAACTGGGCGTTTCCGAGGATACACCCAATGATGTAATCCTTTTCACTTTACTAACTTGCTTAGCGAGGAAAAATCCAATGAAGCAACTCATGTATATTCTTGAGTTACCGAAGAATCAGCCAAGTAAAAAAAAGAACTAAAAAAGAATGATACCCTAGTTAATCAGGGAAGAATTGGTTTTATGAAAAGAGAGAGATGGAATCAGATTGAAGGTAGTCTAGAGAGTAGAAAAAAGAACTTTTCACCTTTTGATCGATATTCCCTCGATTAAGACTGCACTTAGATTTATTAGGAAGTCAGTATGGAGAATATGATTGTTTGTTTTGAATTATGATGCGAGATTGTTATGTTTGCCGAGTCTGGGGGAAGTACAAGTTGCTCTCGATTCTCATAAGTAATACTCTTGTGATCACTTTGGACTTGATGTGCAGGATCTGGAGAGAGTCAAAATTCTGATGAGATGTGATCTTCCTATATTCTTTTCTTTCTTTTCTTGAGGATAAGCAAGAAGCTAAGTCTGAGGGAATTGATATACCTCATATTTTTTCAGTTTTGAGCTCATTATTATGGTCATCTTTGGGAAATTTGTTTGTGTTTCATTGAGATTTCAGGTCAAAAGAAGCTCGGAGTTGGAATCATGCTTGAAGATGGTCTTTAGAGAAGATTGAAGCGTTTTCAGGTATTCTCCATGAGAAGGAGGATCGATCGATCAACACAAGGATCAATCGATCAATGCTTTAACGAATAAGATACGCACAATCTGAAGAACAACTTGGATTCTGAGAATCGACGTAATATCCAAGGATCGAACAATCAACTCTAGGATCGATCAATCAATGCTCTTCGAGAAACCTAATTCCACGATTTTTCAGCTCCTGTTTTAAGACCTATAAATACTCTTTTCCTATTTTATTTTTGGGAATTGTCTTTTGCTTTTGAGAGGAACAATTTTTACAGCAGCTTTTGAGTTTGTAAGCTAGGGAGAAGATCTCTTCATACTTGTGAATAGTTTCGGGACCCTATTGAGATTTCTTTATGCAATTTTAGTTTCAATTCATTATGATTTGCTTTGTTAATTGTTCTATGTCTGAGTAGATCTCAGATCAGGTTTAGGGATTCTAGAGTTTTAGAATTCAATTGTTAGGGAATAAATAGGATTGATGATTAGAAGATTCTCCTTCTAATACTTGAGTTTAATGCATAGATTAGCTTGATCACCTAGTCAATGATTTTAGGTTGTTAACTTTCCAGAAGCTTGTTAAGAACCAGAACAAGATTGGAAGAGCAATTCATTCACTACCAACGAGAGTTGATGCTAGGTTGGGTTGTGGGTAATTGAACCTAAACAATAAAGCCTATTTGTAATCTGAAACCAACGAGAGTTAGGACCTTTAGATTATTAGTAGAGGGGTAAATACTGCGAGAGTTGGTTTATC
The DNA here is from genome assembly GCA_900406435.1 of Lepidium aucheri. Lineage (NCBI taxonomy): Eukaryota > Viridiplantae > Streptophyta > Magnoliopsida > Brassicales > Brassicaceae > Lepidium > Lepidium aucheri. The sequence goes on along the minus strand of OVBA01001021.1, from coordinate 34,538 downwards.
TTTATTTATGTTCAAGCCAAGAATAAGATCAGATTAGTTCGTGAATAGTTTCTCTGACCAGAGTTCTAACTCCCAAATGAATACCCGATATCTGATTGCTTTAGTATATTGATTACATTTACGTTTAAGTTGTTAGTATCTATCTCTCTGACTTTGATTGATATAGCTCTCAATACTTAGGTGGATAGCATGTACAACGGTTTGAACAATAAGTTTGATTCCGTTTCAGTACACTTGAAGAAGATGCATACATAAGTGGCACAAACTACTGAAGCTATGAGACGGCCACAGGAAGCTTTACCGGGTAAAGTTGAGAATAACCCTAGAAAATCTTGCAATGTTTTGAATCTTAAGGCTAAGGAACTCGATATGGAAAAGGAGAGCAGTTGTGATGATAAATATCGACCTCCTATATCTTAATCTCAAGGAGCTTGTAAAGCAAGAAAATCAAGGAGAATTCACCATTCCTTGTTCTCTTGGCAAGTTGAAGTTTTGTGATGCTTTGTGCGACACCGGTGCAAGTGTTAGTGTGATAGCATTGGAGACTATGAAGGAGCTTGGGATCAAGCTTATGCAGGAGCACACCTCATCCATTTCGTTTGGTGATGCGACTTCTAAGAGCCCTAGAGGCAGGCTAGTCGATTTTACAGTCATTGTGGGTAATTGCAAGGTTCCAATTGATTTTACGGCTGTTGAGATGGTTAAGGAAATAGTTGTGCCCATTCTGTTGGGTTGACCATTCTTGAATACTGTTGGGGCAAGTACTGACTTTCCCAACCAGAGAGTAGTGCTTGAAAATGTTGATAAAGGAATCTTCTATCCTATTAGAAAATTGACTAAGAATCTGTGTGGTACGATAAGGAGTAGTGTTGAGAATGAGAAGATTGAGGTTATGAATTTGATCAACACAGATTTAGAGTATGAGGAACCAGAATATTGGTCATCGGATGAAGAAGAATATGGGATGTATCACGAGCAAGCAGGAGAATCAGTTGAATATGATGATGATAGTATCCTTAATGACAAACCCAATGAGTATTATGATAATATACATCAAAATTTGTGTTTGAAAATTTTTGCAGGGAGACTTAGTCTTGAATCTCCTCGACCATACTCGGTTAAAGAATTGAAACCTGATGGAACTGTAGTGTTGCTGGACACAACAGGTGTTGAAGTCCATAGGAAGGATGAACAACTCAATAAGTTCATCAAGAAAGAGATGAAAACCAAGGGAGTGATCATTCCTCCCAATGATGATTTAGCCAAATGTGTGGCATCCAAGTCAAGCTATTGACTTTAAACAAGTGCTGAGTATGAGGCAACCCACTAATACGTAGTTTTTATTTTCATTGTTTTTCTGTTTTAGTTTGATTTTTTGTTTGTTTTGAGTTTGTTTTAGGTGAGAAAATCGAACAAAGGGCTTTGATCGATCGATCCACACTGCGATTGATCGATCAAACATTCATAGGAAAGTAACGCTCGATCTAGTGATCGACCTGCACACAGGCGATCGATCAATCAGCGGGTACCAAAAGGTTGCACTTGATGCACTGATCGATCTCAATGTAAGTGATCATTGGGTCAGGTAAGTATTTATAACATAGAAAACACAAGTTTCATTCAAAATTTATTCTTTCGCGGTTTTTAGGCTATTTTAGGCGAAAATCTCTAAAATCATCTATCTTCCTTAATTCTTAACTGTTTTCTTCGATTCAAAAGCCTAACATGATCGAAATTTGATCCTCTATCCATTTATCTATTCATCTCATTCGATTGGCAAAGGTATGACTTCTAAATTTCCGATTTAAAAGTGACAAAAATTGGTAAGCTTTTTGGGAATTTTAGATTTCGGTTTATTATTGATCAATTGTGTTAATCCAATATCCAGTCATGATTGATGGTGATTTCGACCACTCTTACCAATTGCATGTTTAGATTTTTCCCTAGAAATCGATTGTTAGGTTGTTGGAGAATTTCGATGAATTTTGGATTTTCGGTATGCAATTGGGAATTTGTGTTGTTGATTGAAGCATTGCTGGATGATTTAGATGTTTTATGATTGATTTAGAAATTTATTTCACATAATTCTCACTTGGATTCCATAGTTTCGACTTTCCAAAATTTTGAAGATATTAATTTTTCTTGGTTTTGTTTGATCGATGTGTGCAGATCATGTATAAAACACACAAAGGCAAGCGACCTTCTAGTAAGGTTCAACGTTCAGCTAACTTAGAGGCAGGACAATCTTCAAATCTGCAAGTGTTTGAGCGTACATGTTTGCCTTGGCCTGGACCGGATGGTAAACATTTTGAGAGGAATTTGGGTAATCGGTCTGATCTGTCGTTGTTGAAGAATGACAGTGCTTACAAGAAAAGGAAAGAGGATTCAAGATGGGAGAGCTTTCATTCAGTTTACGATCAGTTGTTGAGGAACAAGCTCGTCCCTACCAAGTTTTTGTGTCTGACAACATTGAGAAAACTTGGTATTCTTGATGATGTTACGGGCATGCTCGAGAGATTAGGCCTTTGTACATTCATGACCAAGCCACGGCCGCTGTACCTGGAGGCAGTCCGACAGTTCTTAGCCTCTTGTGATCTTCATCTCGCAGCTGACCCACATGCTCGTTTGTATGTTGCTTACTTGATATTTCTGTACTGTGGTACTCGCTACACTCTGACCGTTCAGTAGATTTGTTGGATCTATGGGTTCCGCAAGGAAGCCAACAGCACACTACCTTCTAGTAAAGGTACTCCTCTTGATGCTCTTTGGAACATTTTAGCTGGTGGTGCATTTCAGGGCAGAGATTCGAAGCTCACCTACATCCGACATCCTATGATTCGGATTGTGGCTAAGATGTTAGGATCAACGATATTGTGCAAGGAGATTAACCATGCGGTTACCAGACCAGAGTTGGAGATACTCCATCATGCTTTGTATCCTGCGATACTGAACTTGAATGGTTCTGCACCTACTCCTGATGTCGGTCCTTTTGACATCAAGTGGGGATATGTGTTCGCGAAGTCACTTCCCGAATATCGATTCTGAGGCAGTCCGAGTCAGCATGTGACCGAGATGATAGATATTCTCTTGACTCCCATGTTTGACTATATGCAGATGGATCTTAGCAACATAGTGAAGAATGAGAGGATAGCATATTTTGATGATCGGTTTTTGACCAACTTCACCTATATCACCGAGCAGACGAAGTGGAGGTACTTCACTAGGGATGTTGAGCCTTACCTTGTCTCCTTGCCTGCACATGCGCTTACATCTCTCATCTATAGAGAGAATGTGATCTTCGAGCCACACATTGCACATCCTCAGGTTGAAGTCCGAGAGAGAGAGAGAGAGTAGCCTCAACCACCTCGATAATCTACGGGGAGACATCTAGCAGTTGCAGCACCAGCTACAGATCAGCCAGAGAGTAGCACGATAGCATATGCTCGCCAATCGGATGTTGCTAGACATTGATCTGAGGCTGACTCCAAGGACGCAGAGGATCAGCCACTTGAGTAGCGCATTCCTTGTTAACGTAGGTGAGTACCTGGAGACCGAGAGAGTCAGAGCCCTGAGTGATCGGTTTTTCTTACCCTTTTTCTTTCTTTATTTTTGATTGTTCTATTTCTATTTTTTTTTGCTTAAGCCGTGTTCTCTTCTAGCTTGTTTATACACATCGGGAACGGTATGAAGTAAGTCTAGGGGAGATACACTTGCTATGACTAATGCTTTTTGCTTTGTTTTGTTTCTTTTTAGTTGTTACTTTCAGACTTTAACTTTATCTATGTTATGTTCTTGAGCTTTTGAAACATGTTGTCTAAGGAACCATGATTTCCGAGGATTGTTGCACCATTATGCTTTTAGGATCATTGATATGCACTTGTCGGAAATCGATTGACTATTGGAAAACCTAGAGACAAAGCATCCTCTCAAAGACACATATCAATTTTCAGGTATTCGAAGAATCTATGCCGATTTCAACTTTAACCTGACTTGATTTTCTTGTCAAGGGGCTTGGTATGCATTGGATCAGATTCCTCTCTTCAGTCCTGAAAGACCTATCAGTGTGAGTATGGTTCCTCTCTCTTAGATATTCAAATTATTAAGATTTTGATGTGACTGAAAACAAAGCTGAAGCATGTAAAATATGGCCAAAGGTCGAAGTTTTGTTCCAATGAAGCCATTATTGCTTTCATTCTTTGAGTTGTTTAAGAACCAACCAGTTAAAAAAATATAATGATACCTTAGGTAAGTAGGGAGATAATTTGTTGGACAGCCAATAAAAAAATAAAATGATACCCGAGTTAAGTAGGGAGAAAATGACTGAGCAGTCGATGAAAAAAATACAATGATACCCTACGTAAGTAGGGAGAAATCAACTGTAAATGAATGGAATGAGAGGAAATGAACCATAGGAAGATAGTCTTGTGTTCAGACAAAGGCTGATGATGAGTCCATGTGTCCATTAATCGATACCCCCTTGATGAGACAGCACTTAGATGATTAGGAAGTCAGTATGATGCATTTGGGTATTTTGATATCGATTGTGGAGTCTAATTGGCAAGAAGCTAAGTCTGGGAGAAGTACAAGGTGGTCATGATACCAACAGGTAAGTGTTGATGGTTCATATGAAGTGTATTGTGCAATGTCTGATGATGAATAAGTTCCTTGAGGGAATCTTCTCTTTGTTCTTTTCTTTATTTGCTTGAGGACAAGTAAGAAGTTAAGTCTAGGGAAATTGATATACCTCTAATTTACAGGTTTTAAACTCATTAACATGCCTACTTTTAGAGTCTTTTTTCTGTGTTTTATGTTACCTTTAGGTGGAAAACGTAGGAGCATCGTTTGGATGGTTTTGAACAATAAGTTTGAATCCGTCTTAGTACACTTGAAGAAGCTGGATACATAAGTGGCACAAACTGCTGAAGCTATAAGAAGGCCACAAGGAGCTTTACCCGGTAAAGTTGAGAAGAACCCTAAAGAATCTTGCAATGTTGTGAATCTTAAGGCTAAGGAACTCGATGTGGACAAGGAGAGCAGCTGTGATGATAAATATCGACCTCCTATACCTTATCTCGAGGAGCTTGTAAAGCAATAAGATCAAGGAGAATTCACCATTCCTTGTTCTCTTGGCAAGTTTAAGTTTGGTGATGCTTTGTGTGACACTGGTGCAAGTGTTAGTGTGATCTCATTGGAGACAATCAGGGAGCTTGGGATCGAGCTTATGCAGGAGAATACCTCCTCCATTTCATTTGGTGATGCCACTTCTAAGAGCCCTATAGGCATGCTAGTCGATTTCTCAGTTATTGTGGGAAATTGCAAGGTTCCAACCTATTTTGTGGTTGTTGAGATGGCTAAGGAAGGAGTTGTGCCCATTATGCTGTGTTAACCATTCTTGAATACTGTTGGGGCAAGGATTGACTTTCTCAACCAGAGAGTGGTGTTTGAAAATGTTGATAAAGAAGTCTCCTATCCTATTCGAAAATCGACTAAGAACTTGTGTGGTGTGATAAAGAGTAATGTTGAGAATGAGAAGGTTCAGGTTGTGAATTTGATCAACACAAATTTGGAGTATGAGGAGCTAGAGTATTGGTCATCAGATGAAGAGTATGAGATCTATCATGAGAAAGCAGGAGAATCGGCTGAATCTGATGATGATAGTATCCTTATTGAAAAACCTGATGAATACTATGAAAATATACTTCAAAATTTATGTTTGAAGATTTTTGCAGGGAGACTTAGTCTTGAATCTCCTGGATCATATTCGGTGCAGGAATTGATGCATGATGGAACTGGAGTGTTGCTGGACACAACAGGTGCGGAATTCCACAGGAATGATGAACAACTCAATGAGTTCATCAAGGAAGAGATGAAAACCAAGGGAGTGATCATTCCTCCCAAGGATGATTTAGCCAATTAAGTGGCATTTAAGTCAAGCTATAGACTTTAAACAAGCGCTGAGTGAACGGCAACCCACTAACACGTAGTTTTTATTTTAATAGTTTTTATGTTTTAGTTTGATTTTTGGTTTTATTTTGAGTTTTTTTTAGATAAAAAAACAAACAACAGGCATACTGCGATCAATCGATTAGTGGTTCTTCAAGGGTCTATGCTCGATCTAGTGATCGATCTTCACACATGTGATCGATCGATCATCAGAGAAAAAGATACTACACTCGATCTTGAGATCGACCTCAACAAGAGGATTGATCAAACATGCAAGGAAAGGAACGCTCGATCTGTTGATCGACCTGAAGGTAAGAGATCGATAGATCAGCGGGGGCCAAAGAGTTATGCTCGATCTACTGATCGACCTGCACAATACTGATCGATCGATTAGCGAGTTTTAAAAGGTATGATCGATCAATCAACGCCTTGATCGATCGATCACCAGGCCAGGTAAGTTTTAATAATGTAGAAAACACGGGTTTCGTTCAAAATTTCTTCTTTTGCGGTTTTTAGGGGACTTTAGGCGAAAAACTTTAAAATCATCTATCTTCCTTGATTCTTGACTGTTTTCTTCGATTCAAAAGCCTAACCTGATCAAAATTTCATCCTCTATACAATTATCTAATCATCTGATTCGATTGGTAAAGGTATGGCTTCTAAATTTTCGATTTAAAAGTGACAAAAATTGGTGAGACTTTTGGGAATTCTAGATTTCGATTTATTATTGCTCAATTGTGTTAGTCCAATATGTAGTCATGATTATATGGTGATTTTGATTAGTATTACTGATTGTATTGTTAGATTTTTTCCTAGAAATCGATTGTTAGGTTGTTGGAGAATTTTGATAAATTTTGGATTTTCGGTATGGAATTGGGCATTTGTGTTGTTGATTGAAGCCTTGCTGGATGATTTAGATGTTCTGTGTTGATTTAGCAACTGATTTCACATAATTCTCACTTGGATTCCATATTTTTGATTTTCCAAAATTTTTGAGGATATTGATTTTTCTCGGTTTTGTTTGATCGATGTGTGCAAATCATGGGTAAACCTCGCGATGGCAAGCGACCTTCTAGTAAGCTTAGACGTTCAGCTAATTTAGAGACTGGACAATCTTTGAATCCCAAGTGTTCGAGCGAACATGTTTACTTTGACCTAGACCGGATTGTGAGCCTTTTGAGAGGAAATTGGACAATATGTCATATACGTCGTTATTGAAGAACGATAGTACTTACAATCGAATTGTCCCCATCTTAGCAACCGGAGTAAATATTTCTCCATAGTCTTCACTATTAGATTTAAGAGAATATAAGAGATCTTGCAGAAGTAAGATTGAGAGTTTTGGAGATTTGGAGAATGATTGTTTGGGAGAGACTGAGTGTAAGAGATTTGAGTGAGATTTAGTAACCAAGATTGAGAGAATATGGCCCTAAGGCCGAGAGAATAAGTGAAGAAGCTGCGTATATTTATTCTTAGCTTTCAAATGAACATTACAAAGAGTATATATAGACAAACTAAGCTAAAACCTATCTCTACATACTCTTATGTGTATCTATACAAAATTACCCAAAATGGGAAGTGTTCCAACTGTCATATGGACAAGGAGAAGATGATTTTCCTCTTTGGTCATGTATGGTCCAAGCTTCATTCTTTCTTAAGGAAACAACTCAATCCAATGGCCTTAGTTCATCTTGGTCCCAAAGGCTCTTTATCCAACGGTTATGAGAGCTAAAGCTTGTCATGTGATCTTTTCTTTCTTTCAACCCCAACGGCTATATTGTTTCACATATCATGCCTTGTTTAGCTCTCAAGCTTAGCCTTTACTTGCATCACACTTCAAGTCATTCCTTCCCTTGGTTCGGACTTAGTTCCTTGCTTTACAAAGGCTTTAATCTTCACTTGTCTTCATGAGTGTAAATACTTGCGGATTTGCTTCCTTGTATTACACTCTTCACTTCCTTGCTTCACAATGTTCAACACTCCCCCTCAAGCTTGAATCCTTAATGTGATTCATTAAGGTCAAGCTTGAAAGTTGTTACTTCCCACCGATGTGTGTGATTTTTGATGGTTTTAGAGTCTTGTTTAAGGTAGTTTAGCATCCGTTTAGATAGATTTTCTAATTACTTAGGTCTTTTAAGGTTTGTTTTTCTTTCTTTGCATTTGCATTTGGAGTTTGGAGTTTATTCTAGGAAAATGATCAAAAAGGAGTTAAAATTGGAGCTAAGGACAATAGGATCAGCTGCTAGGCAAAAAAGATCATGCAAACTCGGATCGCTACCTCGTGGATCACAGGGCGAGGACTGCTCAGAAAGCTCAGGAAAAGATGCCTCATTCACTAGCCTCAATCTATCTGTCGTGAGGGAAGATAAATCTATTACACTTGGACCATCCACTCAGCCTCAACCCCCGAGGGCTAAGACAAGAACCACTCCTCGGTGTCCAAGCTCGCGCAAG
>OVBA01001021.1:0-26078 GCA_900406435.1 Lepidium aucheri | reverse complement strand
TCTTATCATATTATCTGATGTTTTAGCTGAAAAACTCTCTCTATTTTTATTGTTGCTTTCATTTATGCTTGTTTTAAGGTAATTTTTATGTTTATTTTTTTAATGGAATGAATTAAGTTTGATCTTCATCTTTACTTTCTGCTTTTTATTTTTATGTTCTTCATGTTTATGCAAGTTAGATCTCCCTTACTCCTCCGCTCTCAACCCATGAGGCGCGAGTAGATCCTTGTGGGTCTCGAGGATAAGGAGATCGGAGGTGAATCCACCGATTCCCTCGCCGTGCGAACCATGATCTAACTCTGATCTCTTCTCACATGGCTAGGCTTAATGCTGATCTCTCCCTGATCAAGAGAGATCTGATTTGGGTCGTGACCTAAGGCTAGCGCCAAAGGAATCGGAGACCAAGTGCCATGTGAGTGATGGATTGATCCACCAAGGAGAGATCTAGTATATGGGTCGGCCATTAGATGTGTTGGGCTAAACTTAAAGCTTCTGATTCGGTATGGTCATGGCTAGCACCGTAATGGATCAACCGATTTGGTTAGGGATCTTCGCCGTGAGAACAGGCTTATCTAGCCTTATCCTGGTCTAGGGATCGCTCAATATAGTGCGGCAAGGTCGAATCAGCGAGTTTACCGCCGATCAAACCCTCTCTATCTTTTAGATCTATGCTTTTAACCTTGTTTCCATCTATTGCAATTGTTATACTCTGTTTTTGATGTATTTCTCTGTTTTGAACTTTTAAATTCTGTTTCTATTTTGTCTTTTAGTTTATTTTGTCCTATTGTCTAGATTGCAAGCTTATTTGATATCATAGCCTATCTTTGTTACAGATTGATAGGTTGCTTGAACTAAAACCTAGTAGTAGAAAGATTGTTTGCAAGCAACTTCTGAGTATTGGTTCGACAAAACCCATTTACTTATCCTATACTCAATGATTTGATCTTAAGGACACTCAAAAAACATTTTTATCACCCACCTCATTAAAAACCTTTGTGGAAAATCCATTGGGACAAAACCAACCAAGGGAAAAAGAGTATGGATCATGGTTACGCCTTGGAAAATCAAGTCCAAGAGGCTGAGACAAACTCACAAACTTGAGCGCTCCACCTTCTTCAAATATGACATCTCCTTCGGACACAAGTTCCTTCGGCCTTGCTTCGGCCTTGACTCCATCGAAAACAAGTTCCTTCTGCCTTGCTTCAGCCTTGACTCTATTCTTCAAGACTTCCCCTAAAGCTTGGACGGCACCATACATACTAGATGCCAAGCTTGGAAGTAGCACACGCACCTTGAGAGACTCCCCCATTCGGTCAACAATCCATTTGGAACCATCTTCAATGGTTCCATCCTTAACACATCTAACTTTGACATTCCCTTAGCTTCAGCTCTTTGGTATGTCATGAAATGGATCATAATGTCCTAGATAACACTCACAAAAACACACAAGCATTAGTTTATAAAACTAATTGACAAAGGTTAAGTTACATACCTTTACATGTCCATTTCAATGAATTGGATCATGTAATCATGCGATCTTCACACATCAATGACAAAAGATAGCTGGGTTGCTCCTCCTAAGCTTGCATTCCCCTCAAAAAATGGCTTGAAAAAACCTCAAATCTAAATTTTAAAAAAATCAAAATATTGACTTTCCTTCCGTCCGTTGACCATCCAGTCCAGGCGTTGACTTTTCCATAATGCTTTGCCAATGCATTCCTTTGGCCTTTTTCTTGACCCGTTTCAGCCTTGGTGGCTTCTTGGACCTCCTTTGAGTCTTACAAGTCACCTTTTGAGCCGTTTTAGCTTCTCTAAGTGTATCAAACACTTGTTCCTAGCTAAGATCTCATTGAACACACACACACAAGTTAGTAACAACTTATAAATCATATTGACAATACATACCTCTTTATTGTCCTTCATGAACACCACACATTTGGCTACGTTGAGTCATACATACTTGCGGCTTAAGTCAAAGAAGCAACCTTCTTGCACATGCCATCATCTTCACTTCACCATTTCTTCACACATTTGGCTTCTTCACTAGCCATAGTGTGTACCATATTTCTCCACGCTTGTCTCTACAAGCTCTACTGGAGATCACCAAGAGACTTGAAGAGAAAGCAATAGCTTCTTTAAGCCTTGATTTCTTGGACTTTGGCACAATCCCAAACTTCCCATTCCTTTGCTACTCTAAGTGCTTTTAGCACCTATCCCTAGCTTAGGAACTACAAAAGAAAGCCTAGAATCAATATCAAAGGAGAATTATTTTAGATCTCATACCTTGGCTACCAAACTTGTGGTACAAGCTTTTGGTAGAGACTCTTCATGGAGATTGACTTTATTTCATTTGAACTTCACACAAAGGATCGGCTTCATCCACATCATCTTTAGAAGCCATCCCTTTCAATTCACCAACACTATGGAGCTCCTTTCGGTTCACTCTTCTTCTTCCTCCTCCACACGGTTGCAATTTACTTGAATCAACAACATCAAGATCATCCACAACCAAGGGCAATGACTCGGTCATTTCCATACCAAGATCACCACCACACTTGTCCTCCTTAACACTAATTGATACTCAATAGTCCGCTCATTTCCATCTACTACTTCTTGGGAATAACCATACTCCGAGTCACACCTTCATCAAAAGGTACAAGAGAATAATGAAACATTTTTTGACAATTGAGGGTTCCAAGGATTAGATGAAAACAACTATGAATATGAGTAACTAGGCTAGTAAAGACAAGCAAGAGAGATTAAGAGATTAAAATAGAGGAGGTTTTAGAGATAGACTATGTTTGCTCCAAATGTTGCTCGGATTCTTCATGGACAAGGAAATTCCTTTCACCACACATATGAGGTATCACGCCTTTGCTTGTGAGCTGATTCAACACCTTCCATCAGACTTTTCACCACAGTTCAAAGCTGAGGCCATTGTTTCTAACTCTACACGCAAGTAATGCACCAAACAAGACAATTTTCGGTTTTGGTTGCCTTCCATCTATCTTGGCTGGTCCTTACTCCCTCATGGAGGTCACATAGCTAAAACATAAGATAGACACCAAATCTCACACACAAAATGTTAGACATCACAACAAGTTCAACAAATTTCAAGAAAACCAAAACCGAGAGCTTTTAGACAATAGAACTCGGTCCAAAACTTTATCAGTTTAAAGAGATGGACTCAACATGACTTTGAAACATTCTAGTTCATAAGAACAGAGTAGATTCAATCATAGTTCACGATTTGAAAGGGCTTGACTCAAAACGCCAAAAAAATAAAATCAAAAATACAATGATTTTGTGACTCTACACTTCACAAGAAGGAAAGGTAACCCAAGGTTTGCATTCACACGGTTTGAGCTCAAAAATTTGTTAAAAACAAGCCTTGAAAGTGATTTTATACGCGCAAAAACTCAGCACAAAAAAGACAAAATCATTTTGAAATCCAAACACCCTTTTATCCAATGCATAAAGGGCCAAACAATTTTGAAATTCAAATTTTGAATACTTAGAGACTAAACAATAGTGACTTAGAGATGAGAATGGAGTTTTAGGAAGAGATTATAGAGGTACTTAGCTCAATTCGTGGCCCTAAGAGATTCCTAAAAGAGACACTCAAGGGACCAATGGGTAAAAGCATGAGCTCATATGATTTTTTCTCTTCCTTGTGGTCCTTGGCCACATCACCACTTCTTCTCTCTTCATGGCCACTAAAAACAGAGATTTTGACATTGAAATCCATAAAACATGCAATAAGAAACATAATTTTAAAATTTTAAATGAAGAACAAAACTCTTTTTCAAAACAGATTTTAAAATCGGTTTGAAACTTTCAAGAATTCTAAGAATAAAATCTTTCTTTGACAAAATAGAGACTTGGAGATGATATGATGCTCATATAAGAGGTTTTAGCCTCATCAACTTCATTTCTCCTCATTGTCTCAAGAGAAAGCGGTTTTAGAAGAAAGAAACCATTTTTGTAAAAATCGGTTTAAAAAATCACCAAGAACATGAAGTGTGGAATCTTTTCTTTCAAAAACAGAGACTCAGCTGATAAAATCACTTTGAAACCTTTAGAACACATACAAGAAGTCTTTTTTGAGAAAGCACAACAAGAACAAGAAAATTTTCATAAAACTGGTTTGGAAAATACTTTGAGAAAATGATTTTTAAGCAACAAAGACCCAAGAGATCCTGGGACAAACACATCAAGAACACGCCAAGTGTTTGTGCTCTCCTCGGCACAAATAAGTTAATTTGAGGACTTAAGAACCTTTTAAAACTACCGAACAGGAAATAACGAGGACAAAATTGCTTTATTTATTATAATGCTTTTGAGCTCGGCTCGGTACAAGAACTGCCTAATTTAGGAAAGTATCCAGGTGGGAAAATTGTGCCTCTCTGATGACGATTCGTCTCTTTTTATAGGATATCGTACAACACGATGTGAGTGGGCCCGGGCCTTGCTCGAATTGGGCTTGGACCTAATAGACATTATGACTGCCGACGTGGCTTGAATCTCAGTTGAGTATGGGCTTGATATTCTTTCGCCCAAACCCAATTCTTAATGGGCATGGGCCGTTGGGTAACCCCCAACACCAAGGATGAACCTTGCTCTGATACCATATTAGATTTTAGAGAATAGAAGAGATCTTGCAGAAGTAAGATTGAGAGATTGAGAGTTTTGGAGATTTGGAGAATGAGTGTTTGGGAGAGATTGAGTGTAAGAGATTTGAGTGAGATTTAGTAACCAAGATTGAGAGAATATGGCCTTAAGGCCAAGAGAATAAGTGAAGAAGCTGAGTATATTTCTTCTTAGCTTTCAAATGAACATTACAAAGAGTATATATAGACAAACTAAGCTAAAACCTATCTCTACATACACTTATGTGTATATATACAAAATTATCCAAAATGGGAAGTGTTCCAACTGTCATATAGACAAGGAGAAGAAGATTTTCTTCTTTGGTCATGTGTGGTCCAAGCTTCATTCTTTCTTAAGGAAACAACTCAATCCGGCCTTAGTTTATCTTGGTCCCAAAGGCTCTTTACCCAACGGTTATGAGAGCTAAAGCTTGTCATGTGATCTTTTCTTGCTTTCAACCCCAACGGCTATATTGCTTCACATATCATGCCTTGTTCAGCTCTCAAGCTTAGTCTTTACTTGCATCACACTTCAAGTCATTCCTTCCCTTGGTTCGGACTTAGTTCCTTGCTTTACAAAGGCTTCAATCTTCACTTGTCTTCATGAGTGTAAATACTTGTGGATTTGCTTCCTTGTATTACACTCTTCAATTCCTTGCTTCACAATGTTCAACATTCACCTTCGATTTGATTAATACCCATGGCGATAAGCCTAGCTTTATAGTGTTCTAATGTACCATCGGACCTGAGCTTTACCTTGAATACCCATTGACTACCAATTGCCTTCTTCCCAGGTGGTAGATCTTCAATTGTCCATGTATTCAAGTCATCAAGTGCACCATATTCATTGTGCACAGCTAACACCGACGCTTGTCCTCCATAGCTTGTTTAAAGCTTTTAGGTTCAAGATCTTCTTCCATAGCTGATACAAAAGCTACATGAGTTGCAGAAAAACGTTGCACATTATCATGGTTAGATATTGGGTAAGTACTCTTTGTAGGCTTACTATCGACCGAATTAATCACATAGTTTTTTAGTGTCACCGACTGTTTCTTGGTTCGATGACCACGACCAAGTTGTGGTTCCGTTGCAAGTGGTTCAGCAACTATACTTGCTGCAGGTTCAGGTGAAACACGAGGTGATTCGATGACAGTTGGAGGCTGTGAAGGTGTAGATACAGGTTGCAAAGGAGAAGATGAAACTGCAGTCTCGTCACTTGTAGTTCCACTGGTGGAGCCATGCTCATAGATCGTAGCTGGTGCTGGTCGTTGTTGAGATGGCAAAGCTTCATCATCGACACTAATATTCTGAAACAAAGGACCAAGATCATGAGACTCATCATTCTCATGATTCGATTTACCAAAATCTGCTAAAGGGAACTTGTCTTCAGAGAAAACAACATCTCTAGAGACAAAGAATTCCAATTTCTCAAGATCAAACAATCTCCACCCCTTCTTACCGTAAGGGTAACCAACAAACACACATTTCCTGCTTCTAGGACCAAATTTATCACCCCCACGTATCTGATTATGTGCATAGCACAAGCTGCCAAATACTTGAAGATGTTCATAAGGAGATGAGTGTTTGTATAGTCGTTCATAAGGTGTCATTTTCCCAATGACAAAGCTCAGCATTCGGTTAATCAAATATGCGGCTGTGAGTACACACTCTCCCCAAAACTCAATCGGTAAGTATCCTTGAAACCGCAGAGCTCGTGTTACGTTCAAGATATGCCGGTGTTTTTGTTCAACTCTACCATTTTGTTGTGGTATTCCTACACAAGATGTTTCATGCACAATCCCATGTGTCTGAAAGTATCTCGTTAGACTGAGAAATTCGGAACCATTATCGCTTCGATTTTTTTTTACTTGAGTATTAAACTGCCTTTCCGTAAAAGGCAAGAAATCTTTCAAGTATTTAGTTGTCTCGCTTTTGTCAGTCATCAAATATACCCAAACCCCTCTTGAATAATCATCAACAATCGTAAAAAAGTATCTTGCACCACAATGTGTCACCGTTCGGTACGGACCCCAAATATCAAAGTGTATCAAATCAAAAAATGGCTGCAGCTTTATTCGAACTATTAGGAAAAGATTCACGAGTTTTTTTTGCCCAAAGATATACATCACACTTATTCAGATTCTGAGAAATAGAGGAAACAAATGGAAGGGACTCAAGAATTTTGTTTGATGGATTTCCAAGTTGACTATGCCACAAGTCATTGGTCTTGATCTCCTTTGTAGAAACCGCAGCTGCAATATCAACACTTCGAAAATGACACGTTCCACCAACTCGTTTACCCGCTCCAATCACTGTCCTCATACATCGGTCCTGAACAATAAGGAACATATCAGCCATCTGAACTACACACCTATTCTCATCCATGAGTTGTGCCAAGGAGATCAGATCAGATTTCAATTCTTCCACAAAGTAAACCGGTTTTAGAACCAAGTCATTTCCAAGCCTTATTGAACCTTTTTTATCCGCAATTTGTTCCCTTCCATCGGCCATTATTATCAATACTGGATCAATGAATCTCACATTCGACAAAGACTCAAATTTTCCTGTAAGATGATGCGAAGCACCAGTGTCCAAAATCCAAGAAGAATCACGTGAGAAATTTTTTGACTTACCAGTCATTTTCTCTGTAACTTTTTCTTTACCAGCATTTAAAATGCTTTTGTTCGCTCTCCATTGATGATCAGTGAGACCATTGACACCATCACGATCATTATCTGTGTAGACATAATTAGCTTCCTCTTGTTTTTCCAAATCAGGAACATAAACTCTGCTCTGAGTATTGGAACCAGATTTTTGTTGATTGCCTGCTCCTTTACTTTGAACAATACGGCTACTTGGTCTATCACCCCACCATTCAAGATAACAAATAACCGCAAAACAGCCTTAAGATGCATGACCAGTACGATTGCAGTACTTAGAGACCAAGTTTTATCTTTGTCCTCAGGTTTGAAACAAGAACGAGATTGAGTAGCAAAGGCAGTAACCTCAGGTCTCTCTTCAACATGAGGTCGTGAATCATGTTCTTGTATCACCAAGTTATAATCTTCTTCTAAAGGCAACATAGGAACACAAGCAACAATGCTGGAATGCACGGGTCTATAAATTTCATCCAATCCAAAAAGAAACTGGTGAACTTTATCCTCCTCACGATCTGCTTCTTGTGCGGCTCAAAGATCACAAGTGCAATTTCCACATTTGCACACTCGTATAGGTCGATAATTGTCAAGATCATCCCAGATTCGAGTTAGCTTTCCAAAGTAAGCTTGCACCAGACTTCCTTGCTGTTTGCAACAGGCCAAGTCTGCTTTGATCTGCTGCATCTGTGATCCATTAATCACAGCAAAACGTTTCTTCAAGTGCTCCCACAAATCTTGAGCAACATCACGATGAGATAGAGAAGATCTCAACGTTGGATCAATACTCATCTTAATCCATGAGACCAAGAGAGCTTGAATGGTCCACCAATCTTCGAGATCTGGAGAACCTTCGGCTGGTTTCGGAATGGTTCCATCAAGGAAGCCAAATTTCTTTTGAGACCTCAAAGTTGTACGCATACCACATGCCCATTCATCATAGTTAGGGCCTTTGAGCAGTGGATATGAGATTACAGCGCCTGGATTGTCTACAAACGTGAGATCATAGGGTGAGATGGTTCGTCTCACTTTAGTAGTCGGTGTCGGTGTCGGGGTCGGAGTCGGAGTCAAAGTCGGGTTTGTTTTCGCATCGGTGTTAATCGAGTTTGACATGTTTCGATTTTGTATTGAAAATTTCTAGGGTTCAGGCTCTGATACCATAAAAAATTCTCTCAGTTACATATATATTGATGCTATACAATTAAAATGACTAAATCAACTCCTAAAATATCGACAAAGAATAAGAAAACAGAATCTTTTTATATATGTAAATACAATTGGTTTTGATTCAGGAACCGTAATCAACATGGGAGTCATTACGTCAATATCTAAATCTCAAGCCATAAGTTTTTAAACATTTTGGTTTGATTCCCGCTCAAAATTAAAACACTGTTTATAGATTAGTTGGCTCTAGGTTTACGGAATCTGATGTCAGAAACTTCGAATTTTTTAAGTCTAGATATTTCACATATCAAGGTAACTTATATATGTGTGTTTAGTCGAATTATTCTTTTTGTAAAAAAACAAAATAGTAATGTTAGGAAAGAAAAAATGCCCATGGTGTAGTACTTCTATCTTGGGCTTGATTTTAATTTGCAAGTCCATTATCTTTTGGGCTATTATTGTACCACTAAACTACAAATGCTTTTTGGTGATTGCTCAATCTGTGTCCATCTAGTATGACTCACCAGTGGTTATTTTCCAACTAATCTGTGTTCAATATGAGTCACCACCATTTAGTTTCTATAACATGGTTATTTTCATGATGTCCAAACATGTGAATTTGTTTCCCACTCGTAGATAATTGTAAAGTTGGGCCCTTGTTTATGTTAATGAACCAAAATAATCTCTTAGCCATTAAAATCAATGGAAGCCCATTGATACTAAAAGCCCATACAATGATAGCATTTCATCTTCACATGATTTATTCTTAGTTGAATTATTCTTTTTCTTCTAGTTTTGTATGCTTGAATGAAGTTTGGCCCCATTTTATCTCTACAAAACTGCCGCCGACAACCCTAATATAACTTATGTTTTTCCCAGCCTATGATATGAGAGATATTTCACATAGAGAAATTAAATACGGAGCAAACTTTATTTCAAATAACTAGTCAAATTCTGATTAGTGATTGTAATAAGTAAACTAACCTGTCCATCAACTGATTTTTAATAGAGGGAATCTCATGATCATGTACGATGTAAATGATTGTCTTTTTGAATATTAAGGTAAGGTTTAATGATAGATATATTGTCCATGATCATAATTTAAATAGTTAATATTGTTGCAACAACAAACATTTTATATGTAAGGCAAATATATTTAGTCAAATAATTTGTAGTCGTATAAATTGTAGTGATATAGTTTGAAATTTGAGAGAATGAATTATAGACCGTATATTTTATCTAATAGTGACAATATAATTTGTAGTTTAAAACTAAAAAAAACACACGTACATTTATAAACAAGCATAAATTAGATGATAAAATACATTTGTGATTCATATAATATTATATATGGGTTGAAAAATCATATATAAATACATCTAGTGATATATTAGAAGTATGTTTTTATCGAGGTACTCTTACTCGTCATAAAAATAATTTGTCGGGGTTTTTCTTGTTTACGTTTATACTCCATTCTTTTTTTTGTGTTAGTTTTTGTATTTCAAATATATATTCCATCCTAACTTATCACTATATGAAAAAAGAATTATATCTAATTGGGTGATGTTATGCAAAACACTCACATGTTCCTTCCACTTGATGTTGCTATGTCTTAGTGTGTCACGATATGAGTGGTGTCGTTATCAAAGAAAGTCATCGGGGGATTTTGTGCAAATTACAGTAGTCAGATTCTCTGTGATCTCTCTTTTTTAAGTTACAAAACATTTCGTACCAATCACTTTTTCATTTCTCCTATTTACACTACACTTCTTTCACATGCCTCCACATATTCACCCACTAATTCTTACCGTCTCCTATTTTTCTTTTCAATATTATATCACAACTGATTATTAGAATAGTCAAATTCCTATATAATATGTATGGCATGATTCGAATCTTGATTATATAAATATATATGTTTTTTGAAAATTTACTACCTACCATTAGCCATCAGCTTATTATCTCCCAATTAATTCTTTTATTTTATTAAAACAGATTTCTTTTCATGAATTGATTATATGGTAGTACATTCTATTTAATTACCTATTTAAGAAAATTTAATTTAATTTAAATATAGATAGAGAAGAGAGAAAGAGGTAATAATGAAGCGTGGGGTTTAGTGAGGTATGGAGAGAAAAAAAGGTGGGGCCCACTAACTTCAATATCCACCGTACGTTAGAAAAAGATTCCCTTATTAGATATGTGGGTCCCATTTGCTTTTACTAAATCCTCGCCGTTAATTTATTTCCTTTTTGAATATGCGTCACACAGAATTATTACTCGTCGGCTCGGCTTGGTGATTGGACCGTTCAGATAATCAGGTAAGTTAAAGTGTTAAACTAAACTAAGTTAAAGTAAAGTAGTTTTAAGTGAATTTTAGACAGAATAGGTTTTGGATCTGTGTTTGCTTGGAGTTGTAAGCTATTTTCTTTAGCTTACCTTTTTTGACTGCTAATTTCCGGATTCGAAGATTTTCTATCTCTTCTTTTTTTGACAGACGTAACAACCAAATCAAGTATCTCTTTATTTTTTTTATTCATTATGTTTTTCTTACCTTTAACAATATTAAAAAAAATTATAAATCTGGTACATATGAACAAAATATGACATGTTACACATTGCATATAAAATTATACACAATATTATTTTAGTAAACCAAACACTAATATAGGACAAAACGTAAATACATCGGTTTGAATTTTGATTTCTATTTAAAATGTTCAAAAACTAAGTTGATATTATTTAGTCAAAAATAGATTTTGTTAGAATTACTTTAATTTTAGGTGCTATATTTTCCTAGAAGATTTCTAACTTGGGTACTCCTATTTAACCGAAAAAATAATGACTTTTGAAAAGGTATCAATTAACAATTTGTAAATATATATATATATATATATATATAATTTCTTGATATATATGTTGTCACTTGTACTTTTTATATCTTGCTTTTGTGTGTTGTTTCCCTAATTTATGAGACTTTTGTCTTAGATGTTATTGTTATAGTTATGTTTTGAAATATTCGTTTTTTCTCTTTGTTTCTTTTTATCGATTTTCCAAATATGATCATGTTTGCTTAGTTATATTTTATACTAGTATTCAGTATTGTTTTATAAAGTTTCAGGGACAAAAGTTTAGTCACAGATTGCCATTTGGACCACAAATCCTAGATTGTGAATAGTATTAAATTTTAGTTTTACCAAGGGCAAAGCGAATGTGTAACAATATATACCTTGGAAGTCAGTGAAGAATTATTCGCTGTTTGAAGTATTAAATAACCTACAAATTTATAAAATTCAAGGGAATAATGTTATTAATCAAATGTAGAATCGGGTTCAAACTTGGGAATTAGCAAATAAAAGTATACTAAGAAAATAGATTTGTATCGGACCATAAATTAAGGGTTTTGTCGGTCATGTTTTAGGTCAATCTCTCTATTCTTTAGTTAAATGAGCTTAGAAATAATTAATAAGTGCTCAACTATCCCAACACTGTATTTAATATAATGAGTGTATCAAATTTGTTCAACCACTAAATAAATGTGGCGTTAATGGCGATAAAAGACTTCAACGTTGAGGAATGAAATTATAAAATTTTACTACAAATGAAGATGCATATTTTCTCTTTTCTCGGGGTTGATTGGACTAGTTTAACTTCTTCTAGGACAAACTTACAAACAAAAAAAACAATACAACTCTAGTATTTTACAAAATTTCTTATCACCAAACATAGTACAATAGGTGGTTCATAATTAGATTGATAAAACAGGATATATACTTTAAACCCAAAAGTCTTATATATCTGATTATGTGAATTTGAACTCTGATGTAAGTAATTGAATTGGTAGATATTTAACTATTTGATCAAAAACATTTTTTTGTAGAATTATGTGTTTACTCTGCATAAGCGTGATCGAGTGATTAAAGCGAAATTTAAAAAATTTAGGAGTTTCTGAATTCGAACCTTTTCTCACCTGCATATGTGGCATAAACAAAAGTACTCTTCTGGTTTCCTTTCGTCTTAAGTTAGTTGGATTTATAGTTCGTTGACCTGAAAAATCATATAGAGCATATATTTTTAGATTTTGGCTCGGAATAATAGATCTTCATTGATCCGAACCATCTGAATTATAAAAACAAAATTGTGTACAAAATTGGACAATTTTTTTTGCTCAAATAGATAAATATTTTGCAATTCAATAAGTCACTATCCAAACTGGATAACACATTTTATCCCAAAAAGTGTGGCCAATACTAAACCCTAAGAGAAAAAAAAGAATACTAATATTAATTTACTACTCCATCCGTTTTATAATATAAGTTATTTTAGAAGATTTATTTTGTTTCAAAATATAAGTTGTTTAAAAAATCAAGACAAAAAGTAAACTAAAAGTTAAAATAAACTATTTTTTATTTAAAAAATTATTTTTCTTTATTTTTCTTAATTAAATGTTAAGGTAAAATAGCGAACTTTTTATTGAGAAAACAAAAAGCAAAAAATTTCTTACTCCCTCTGTTTCTTTTTATAAGTTGTTTTGCTTGAATGCACAACTATTAAGAAATTTTTTGCTTTTTGTTTTCTCAATAAAAAGTTCACCACTTTACCTTAGCATTTAATTAAGAAAAATAAAGAAAAATAGTTTTTTTAAATAAAAAATTAGTTTATTTTAACTTTTAGTTTACTTTTTGTCTTGGTTTTGTAAAACAACTTATATTTTAAAAAAAAAAATCTTCTAAAACAACTTATATTATGAAACGGAGGGAGTAATAGTTGTGCATTCAAGTAAAACAACTTATAAAAAGAAATAGATGGAGTAGGAGTAGTATAATTGTAGCAACAAAAATATAACAGTGAAATAAACAAATTACATGGGAATTTAAAAAATCACAATTATGACCAAACAAATGACATAAAATTGCGTAAAAAATGTTGAACTTTTTGTGGGTCAGTGGATGGGAAAATGTTTGAGCCGTTGAAGAATTGAAGAAGAAACAGAGAGCCGGAAGCAGCCGGTAGAATTGGACATGGCCATGTGAACATTACTGACACTAGACCATATTGGGTCTTGAGCCATCTCTCTACTTCGAACTCCCAACTTTGACTCTTACAAGTCTTACTCTTCTTTTTAACTCACTTTCTCTCATAATCTTCTATTTTTATTTAACTATTTGTATATTATATTATATTCCCTACACCCTAAGTCTAAACGGTACTTAAGTCATTGATCTAATTATATTATATAGTCTTTATATAATTTTTTATGTTTGTCGTATGTTTTAAATATTCTTGCAATCGAATTACCAACATGTGATTGTAAGTTTAGTCTTTGTAAATCCAGACCAAAGACTTAAAAGATGAACATTTAATATTAACACTTGACCGTAACTTTAGTTGACCAGCTTAGTAGATTTGGCCAATTTTTATATTAATTATCCATAAACTAATACTACAGTTAACCCTGATTATATAGTCTTTTAATGCATTACAAAGAGTATGAAAATAAATTATACTCTCTCCGTTTAATGTTTTAAGAAAAAAAATTATTTTTAAAAGATTGATGTTTAGGTTTCTAATACATATTTGACTTAAAACTTCTTTTTTTTCTCAATTATTTTTTTTTCTTTTTTCTTAACTATTTATTTTTTATTTTTCAAGTAATAAATGTGGTTAAAATATCATTTTATAAATTTTTTAATATATATATTTTTTATTCGTAGATGATATCAGCAAATAAACCTAAATATGTTATTTCTAAATAAATAAATTAAAGAGAATTTCACTCGATTTTACGTGCAGGCAGAGAATAATTGTTAATATTCTTTTTTTAGACATAATAATTGCTACGTATTTATATATAATAATAAAATGATAAATCCCAAAATGAATGGCTAAAAAGAGAGGGAGTGGGGGATGAGTAAATAATAAAACAAATTAAATGATAAAATTAAAAAAACAAGATATTTGTATGAGAATTGGGTGAAGTGAACTCTGACCTGTTTTGTTTAGTTAAATAAATGTTATCCTATCTTTCACGTGCTGCTACCAGAAAGATGTCTGGGGTTCGATTATGACAATTTCATTTCATTTACACGTACCAATATATATGAAAGAATAATAATATTTTCATACAAATGGAGTAATATATAAGAAAATAAAAACAAACGAAATAATGGAAATGAATGGATTGGCATCTATCGACATATTAAAGTTCACTCACTAAGTTGAATCAATCATATGCATTATAAGGAGTAGTCTTATCTGATGACCTTTTTTTCTTTGGATCATATGATAATTGATCATTATTTGCTCACTTGTACATTATTTTACATACGTATAGATAAGATTAAAGTCTAGAGTTTTTGAACCTCGTTTAGCGCAAGAACAAGTATAGATGCCAAAGTGTCCAACATTTATAGAGAATTTATTTGTCCAATTTATTTATCTTCTACTTTACATGTGCCGGTCTAATATTTCTTTTTCAGGTTTGCGAGTAGGGTTTTTTCGTTCGGACAATAGGTGTATTAGACGATAGTTGGAAGGGTTTCAGGTTGGCACTTTCCTCTCGGTCATGCTTTCTCTATGAGCGGACTAGACTTTGTGCAAACGATCTATCTATTGGTCCGGTCTGACGATCGTCAGGCTCTTTTGAGACCCTTTTCTTTGATATAAAATGAGCTTAGCTTGCTTCGCATATTTAACCTAAAACAGACATATGCTCTATCTGTTTGGTGGTCGTTGGCGACTGCGACCCGTAACCATGACCAAAAGTTGTTCGTTTCGTAGTTGCTGATTCAGCGACTAGTTGTAGTGACCAGTCACCAATGACCAACGAATGATTTTGAGTCGCTAAAAGATTCAACAACTAGTTGCTAGAATTGCGACCAGCGACTCCCAAACGAACAACAGTGACCAAAAAGTTAATTACTTAAAAATAAGTTTCAATAAATAAAATTAAAATTACAATTAACAACAATATAATTATAAAAATTATAATAGTTAAAATTAATATATTTATATAAAAATTACAAAGAAATAGTTATGTGGGATGTCCTTTTTTCAAAAGTAATTGTATAAAATACCCTTTCTATGTTTTTTATGTGAAATGTCTTCTTTTACTGTTTTGTTCTTTTCAAAAGACAACTAAACCCCAAACCAAATCTGCAACTCATCAATCTTTCTTGTCTCTCGCTTTCTTAAACTGTTTTGTTCTTTCTAACCATTTTGTCTCAAAGCTTCGAAACTAACATAAGTAAGATCGAGTCTTTTCTGCATTCGAAAATGGCGATAGAGAATCATGAGAGTCCAAATCAAAGAGATGTTTGTTAATTAGATCATGTTTTCTAATCAGATCCCGTTTTCTCAATTTCTACTAATAAAAATTAGGATTTTGTTTTTTTTGTTAAATTGGGATTTCATTCGTCTATTAAATTGTAATTTCGTTTTTTTGTTAATAATTATACGAAGACAAAGACAAATATGAATAATAATTTGAAGACATGAACAACAATTGCTTCGTGTACATAAGTAAATAGACAATAATTAAAGACAAAGACAAATATTAATAACAATACGAAGACAAAGACAAATGTGAATAAAAATCTAAAGACATAGATAACAATTGCTTCGTGTACACAAGTCCTTAGACAATAATTGAAGACAAGGACAAATATTAATAAGTATACGAAGACAAAGACAAATATAATAAGAGTTTGAAGACATAGACAACAATTGCTTTGTGTATACAAGTCACTAGAAACTAATTGAAAACAAGGAAAAATATTAATAAGTATACGAAGACAAAACAAATGTAAATAAGAATTTGAAGACATGGATAACTCTTACACTTTTATCTTCATCTTCTTCACTTTTGCCACTAACGACAAAACCTCCATTAACGATCAAACCCCAAAACTTTCAATACCATTCTCTCGAACACGATTTCTCCATCGAAATTTTTGAAACTAAAATCCAACAAACATGACACCTTTACCATTCACATCAAAACCCCCAAATCTTCAATTAAAAACTCTTGAAATCTCAAAACACCCAAATCCCAATGAAAAAACCAAATTTTCAACGACTTCTAACTCTCGTTTCTTGAAGATTTTCTGGGAGAAGAAGATGAAAGGGTTGAAGATTTTACACAGAGAAGAGAAGGTCTCGCCTTTTACAGGGAGAAAAAGATGAAAATTCAAAGTCTTCTTATTTGAGAGGTAAGAAACTGACCGTAGGGAAGCACAAAAAACAACATATTTCTTGTAATTTTTTTTTCTTTTGAAGGGTATTTTAACTTTTTTCTGAAACACAAAGAAAGCATTTTGAAGGAAGTTTCAAAAGATGGCATTTCATATAATTAGGAACAACAGTAAACAAGACATTTTTGATGAATACCTCAATTACAAATATTGAAAAGAAAATTTAAATTTATAAAAATTTGATTTTAATTGTTTATAAATATATTTTTGGTGAATAATATATAAATATAGTAATCTTATTTATTTATTTATTATAAAATTTGAATATTATTTATTAAATAAATATCAGTATTTTATAATTTAGATTTACATACAAATTTTTAAATTTTTTATGAATATATAAAAAACTTGTATAAAATATTTTTTTTTATAAAATAAGAGTCGCTGGTCACAACAACTGCGAAATGAATAACATAGCGAATGGTCGCAGAGAGTAGTTGCAGTGACTAACAAACAAACATAATACCAAATTTTTGATCGCGATCGCTGGTTGTTGTGGCTGATTGCATTCGCTAGCAACCACGAAACAAACAGGACTACAGTCCACCTCCAACAATAAAAATAACTTGGACTAAAACATAAATTTGACAGTTTTAAATTTGGTTTCTGCCATGAACTAAGTCAATAGTCTTTGACTAAACAAATTTTGGTTGTGTGTTAGCTCATATTAGAAAATTCTAAAATATTTTACGTATTGATATTATTACTCCTTCCGTTTAGTTTAAGTTTATGTTATATAAAAAAATGTTTTTTTTTATTTGATGTTTTCAGTTTTCTATGCAGAATTTAATTATTTTTAATGTTTTTAACTGTTTAAATTCTATAAATTAATATGTGATTGGTTAGATAATTTCAGAAATTGTGATAATACAAAAAATTAATATTTTCTTAATTTGTGTAAAAATTCTAAAAAATTGATGTATAAAAGAACAGATGAAGTATTTATTTTAGAAATTAGTTGCATTTTGGTCTAAATACTCTTGCTAACAAAAAATATTGTAAGACTATTGCACATCGTGGGTTGTCATATAAACATAATCTACAGACCCACTAAAAGAATCTCACTGCGTCGTTATCATATGTTTCTTACATTTCATTTTATTAATATAATTTTCTTTGGTCTTTTTTTTTCCTTACGCCCGTGATTCGTTTGTCTTACGTATATAAAATGATCTTTAATGGGGCTAGTCACATATTACATGCAGATCAACACACATACATGCACACTCATCGACCATTACAAATTGGCTGTGTGAGTAATATACTAATATGTCGTACGTACGTGTATGAAGAAATTCAATTCACAAACCATAATGATATAATCAATGAATAAGAACCTAAGAACAGAACACAATGGAAGTTCTGCAGTCGTTGTTTTGTTTATCGAAATCAAACAGTAATATTTGCCGAGCACTTGTTCGCTTTTTTTGCTATTGCATGACATAGAGGGTCCAACGTTTTAGGATTACAGTTTTTGTTTGGCTCAACGTTTACCCAGAGGGTCGAACTCTCGTTTTGTGCCAGAGAAGCACTTTCATGGGTACCACTGGGTCTATGCTGTTTCGATTTTAGTGAGTTCGAATTCCACTCAACTCTAGTGGACAAAATCCAAATCTAAAACTTTTCTATGGTTTGTAGATTCACTTTTTTGTGAATAAGAAACTATGCTTTTATAAATCTTAATCCATTGTTGTTTGTGGTGAAATTAGCACAATGTTAATTGATTAAAGCTAAGTAGAGATTACAAGAATGGATTTGTATCTTGGATATGTGAAGCAAAATGATGACATAGCTCAAGAGTTCTAGAGAGAAAAGTGATAATCCGATGGCTACTCAGCGTAATAAAAGCCTCTTTTTATAGCCAAAATGGCTTAGGTCGAATTGCTAGCGAAAAGAACAACAATGATGACCCAACCTCGAGACGTACCACCGAGTTACTAGGCAGTTGGACTACTCTCTGCAATATTAAATATTCACTGTCGAATTACAGAGTATGCTCTAGAATATATTAAATGCATTGCATACTAGCTGACATGGATCTCGGCCAATTTCACTCATGCGCCGTGGAGGTTGATATGTTGAGGCGATGACTTCGTGATTCCTGTCAAGTACTAGGTACTCTGTTTGATGCTGACCTCTCTTAACTAAAAGTCATAGTGACGTTCAATTTGATATTTCCTTGTTTTATCCTAGGTATTAGGTGTTTGGCTCCATGCCGGGTTGGGCAGTCTTGGAGCCATTATAGGCTTTTAGGGAAGTCATGTAGACCGAATTATCTGAGGTGAGACCCATCTCCAACAATCCCTAGTTTTGAGTATTTATGTACCTAGATCCAATCGGGTTAGGCTTTTTGGGTTTTTGGATTTTCGAGAGTAAACATATAAAACTCTTTCATATATTTTAGAATTTTGGGTGAGATTTAGTTTGGTATATTTCGTGTTTGGATCTGATTCAGTTCACAAAAAATACTAAGGGACTGTTTATTCAATTAAGATTTACATTGACTTTTGATAATTTGTATTGATTTATAATGATTAATTAAAATTAATCATTAAAAATCAATACAAATTTTAATGGAATAACGGTCTCTAAATTTACGGTGGAGTTTGGTTCGGATTCATATATTCTTTTCTAAATCTTTTTAAGAAATTAAAATATTCTTTAGGAAAATTATACTTTAATTTTAAAATTGAATATTTTATTATTGTTTTGATTCAAAGAGATCCATATATTTGGATTTGGATTTATAATTATAATTTTAATATATAAATAATTAAGTTTATTTATAAAACATATTTTTATATATGTAACTGAATTCGGACACTCGTTTGATTTTCGATTAGGATATCCGAACTCCTATAACATAAGACATGTTTACATCTAATTTGATCAGTTTTCCTTATTTCTAGTCATGTTAAGGGATAAAATGTTCAGGGCTATCCATGGCAACTGTTGTCTCCCCTGAAATCCTACTATTTTTACACAAAGACATGTTTCTTTCTAGAATCGGGTCTGGTACATGACTTATGACACTATTATAGGTTTTCCTGGGTGAAATCTTATATCAAAAAAGCGTACGTATTTTTTATTATTCTACATTTTTTTTTCTTTTTTTTTTCCTACAATGTAATACTAGCCTTTAAATTGTGTATGTTTGTAGACAAAAGTTTCTTTTGCCGTTAGAAGTCATTGAATCCTCGCTATTGATTTGCACTATTATGAATTGTGAGTCCATTGTTAAGCAAAAACTCGTGAGTGCAAATTATACTCAGCTTTTCGTGTCAGTGTCCATCTGCATAATCAAACGATATTATATAAAAAATATTTCTATTTAAAAAAAAAACAATCGATACTTTTGAATGAGATATTATTAGAGAACTAGTAGTACATTTTTTTGTCAAACGAGAAGTAGTACATTTAACAAAATAATTCAAAATTGAAATAAAAATAAAAAGTGAGAAAGCGTGTGGTTCAATAATTGAGAGTCAAAGACTTTTGAGTTAATAACTTGCTTAGTTATTTGTCAAAGTGGTCTTTGCTTTGCTTATTGAATCAGCTTCACGTGAGCCATTTAATTTTCATCTCTCCTTTTTCTGTCTCAGAGTCAACATATTCATTACTTTTATAAGGTACAATTAGATAAACTAAGCTTGAGGAACAGAAAGAAATAATAAAAAAGTTGAGAGTATATAAAATTTAATTTTCATTTTTCTTTAATTACTTTTTCTTGTAGGATATTTGTGATAATGCGTTTACAGAAAAACAATGCACTTACCATTTTGGATGGTTGAAAATATTGGCGAATGTGAGTAATGTCAAATAGAAGAAGTTGGGTATATACATATGAGATAACAAAAGGAAGGTTAAGAGTATCTCCAACTTATTACTTTATTTTTATTCTGTAATAGAATAACTTTAAAATATAGTTGAGTTTTGTTCCAATCCATTACTCTATTTTCCACTCTACAAAGAATATTTTTAAAAATATATATTTTTCCATATTTTTATATTTTCTCAAAACAATTATTATTTATGAAATTGTCAATCTAACCCATTTATTTTATTTTTATACTATAAGACTTAAAAAATTCAAATTTGAACTAGAAGAAAACAATCTATTAGAAATGCTATTAGAGTTTATTATTCTATCAAATTTTAATAAAATACAAGTATAACCTATGAAAACTTTACTTATTTATTGTATTTTTATTAAATGTTGTATTCTAAAATTTAAATTAATTAAACATATACTTCTTATAAAATAAATTATTTTTGATCTAATATTTTAACATCAAAATGTAATGGTTTCTCTTTATACTATTAGTTAAGTCTATAAATATTAACATTTAAAGGTTAAAAGACTCTTTTACAAATATAAAGAGTATAACTCTATTATAGAGTAATGAACAGTGTAACACCAAATATAAAATAATATTGTTCATTACTGTATTATAGAGTAAGATATAGAGTTGGGTTGGAGATGATTTTACTCTATTATAGAGTTTAGAGAGAAAAATAAAATGGGGTTAGAGATGCTCTAACTTTTTTCGTGCAACTCACAAAATTATCAACAACCAATATGTAACCAGTTTTTCTTCTTTAAAGATTTTACGAAAATAAAGATATAGTTTCAATATTTTTTTTTAAAATCACAAATGGATTTTCTTACTTGTAGTATTTAAAGTTTGACTATTGATTTATGCTTTTAGGTAAATATTGATCCACCTAGATAGTTTTCTAAACCTATGATAAATGCTTAGAATTTTTTTCTTTCTCTTATATCTCCCATCTATTCATTTATTTTCTTTAGTCTCGACGAGGAAATAAAAGCAAATTAAATTATGGAACTAGAAAAGAGATCCTACTTGATTCCCTCTTTTGGCTTAGAATCCTCTTTTCCGTTTAGTGTCTTTGACTAAAAAAAATAGAGCTCCATTGATTCGATCTCCACCGTAGTTTCCTCCTCTGTGTCTCTTTTCCACCATAACTCTTTCTCATCTAGGGTTTCAAGTTTCCGATTTGCTAAATTCCACTATTTAATCTGCATGATTTTCCTGATGTCGTCAGCTATGGACAAAGCCTTGATGGCCATGTCTTTGGATGAAGAAGAAATTCCTTTTGAAATGCCTAATTTGCCAAAATATAGCTCAGCTAGGAAAAATACTTTCAGTATCATTGAAAGACTTCTCAATCCAAAACGTCAAATATGTCAAGCCTTAATTTTCGATTTGCCTAGAAAGTGGCAAAAGAAAGAAAGAGTTTGAGGGGTGGCTCTCTCCAAAGAACAAGTCCAATTTTTCTTTAAAACAGAACAAGATATGGAAGAGATTCTTGACAAAGGTCTCCATACATACAACGAATGGACTTTAGCTTTGGAGAAATGGTATGCTTCACCTCCTCCTGACTATTTACAGTTTGTTGATCTTTGGATTTAGATTCAATGCATTCCGATTAACTACTACACGCTTGAACCTATCACTCTCTTGGGAGAGATTATTGGTCAAGTAATCAAGGTGCTTTTCGATGCTGAAAAACCACAAAATAAGGAGTTCATTAGGGTAAAAATTCATTTTGACGTTTCCAAACCTTTAAGGAAGTCCAAACAAGTTATCCTTCCTAATGGTTCCTCTACATCAGTTATGTACTTCTATGAGAGAGTACAGAAACATTGCTACTCTTGTTAATGCCTCACCCAGGAGCAAGATATCTTTCCATTGTTGGTGAAGATTAGACAAGATCGGGTCTTAGATGGAAAGTTGGGCAAGACGATTGAAAAACTGGAGAAGTCATTGCTCATTAAGAAGGATGATCCACTTTTCAAAGTTTTAACAGAAGAACAATGTGGTCTTTACCCAATTTTAGGAAGGCCAAAAATTTCTCAAGAGGTCCTTGAGGGTATGAGGTAATACCTGATTGTGGTTGCAGGAGAAGAAAGAAAAAATCATGAACAGAGGATCAAGAAATCTGTTATAGAAACTGATATATCTCATTTTTATCGGTTTCTAGCTCACTAATTCACATATTTTTAGATTCATTTTCTGTGTTTAAGAGTCTCTAGAAAAGAGGTTTATTTTGGATTATACGCGCAAAGCATGACTTAGGATGAATCAAAGCAGTTTCTAGAGTTTTCAGCAAAGATTAGAGATCGATCAATCAACCCCTTGATTGATCGATCACTACCCCTATTGGAAGCTACGCTCGACCCATTGATCGACTTACATCACAAGAATCGATCGATCATCATCCCACAGAAAGCATCGCTTGACCCAGTGATCAACCTACACATCACAGATCGATAGATCGGCTCTACATTGAAAGCATCGCTCAAACCGTTGATCGAACAAGAATTTGAGAGATCAAGCAATACACTCAGATCAATCGATCAGCCCCCTTGATTAATCTATCCTCGAGCCTGCGAGTTTAAGACCTAATTTTCCTGTTTTGCACCTGCATTTTTAGGATCATACAAATAGTTGTTTATCGTTTTAGAAAGGGAAAGAGACATAATTTTCTATTCACAGAGTATCTTGTAAGCAGGGAGAAGAATTTCATCACACTTTTGAGAAGATTTTTGAATCCTATTATTATTATACAATCGAATTTCATATTTTTCATCAGTATGCCTTATATTGTTTGTATAATCATGTCTGAGTAGTCATCTAATAAGGTTTAGGGTTTCTAGGGATTTAGGAATCAATGATTAGGGATTAAATAGGATTCAATCTATAGAATTCTTCATTTATGCTTGTGTGTAATGCTTAGAATAACTTGATTACCTAATTTACAATCATAGGTTGTTTTACATTCCAAAAGCTTGTAGAATTCCTGAACTAGCATAGATGAGCAATTGAATCTAACCAGCGATAGTTGATTGTTAGGATTAATTGTGGATATTTGAACCTGCTTATTAAAGCTTATCTAGAATCTGGAACCAACGATAGTTAGGATCTCTAGGTTGTTTGATAGAGTGACAAATACCAGGATAGTGGATTTATCAAACCTTTATGTTCAAGTCGAGAATGGTGCCTATTTGTTCCTGAAATATTTTCCATGATTGATTCTTATTTCATGATGAATACGCAATACCTGATGCTTTTATTATATTGCAAACCGTTTAAGTTGTTAGTTTACATTCGATTATTCTATTGGTATAACTTGAATTAGGATTAAGTGATTGAAAGTGCAACTTGGTTCTTCGTGGATTCGATCCATAAGTACTACTACTACATTACTGTGCACTTGCAGTAGGATTCATAAGATTAAAACTTTGTGAACACCAAGTTTTTGGTGCCATTGTCGGGGAACCAATTGATTGCCTTCCGAATCTCAATTTGAGTTTTAGTCTATACTCTTTTACTTACGTTTTTTTGTGCTTTGTTTTTGTTTTTGATTCAGGTTTATGAGTTGAAAAAGTCAAGGTTCAGAGAATATACTTGGTTTTGATAACGAGCAACTTGCTAGAGTAGAACGCAAAAACCGTTGAGAAAAAACAATGAACCGAGATAAAGAGTAGATCCCATAGGATCCTGAAGTTCAAAATACTATTCAAAGAAACCACAATGTTCAGCAAACAGTTGAGTAGTTATAGAGAGATTTAGCTATGCTTAGGAGGCAGCAGGAACAACCTCAACGTCGAGCTATACGTGACATGGATACACCTCATACTTATTATCAGAATAGGTTTGCTATTCGACCTCCACCTATCCAGAGGCAAGACTGTGAGATCAAGCCTCAGCTGATTGGATTAGTGAAGCAATATATCTTCAATTGTCTCCCGGGAAAGAATCCGATGGATCATATTGAGAACTTTGAGGATATGTGCAACACTACAAGTTCAAATGGAGTCCATGCTAGAAAATATTGAATATTTTCTAATAGCAAGCACAAATAGCAAAGCAGCCATCAACATTAGGATCGCAGGAATCCAAATCCGATTTTCCATCCGAGATGTTCCTGAATATATA
The DNA here is from genome assembly GCA_900406435.1 of Lepidium aucheri. NCBI lineage: Eukaryota > Viridiplantae > Streptophyta > Magnoliopsida > Brassicales > Brassicaceae > Lepidium > Lepidium aucheri. The sequence continues at coordinate 1,395 of OVBA01001021.1, read as the reverse complement.
CAATCCTTGTGAAGGCAATGAGTATAGCCACTGCTGAAGAAACATATTACCAACCAAAGAAACTCTCGAGAATTCTTTCATTCTTTGGCTTATCTTTGTTGTCTTATTGATCAGCTCCAAAGGCTATGGATCATGGCCTGATCCCACCTGACCCGATCGATATAAGGGCAAACACAGAATATAAAAGAGCCAGCTGAGACGCGGTCGCAGAACCACGGTTGCTTCTAGCTGCTATGGGATAGTAAGGAGATGGCCTTACTTGTGGTAACATTGTAGTTAGCCATAAAAGAACCATTCCCTGTGGTATGATTCAACCATTAATGACCGTTAATTAACTGATTTTATATAATTTATAATAATTATTAATTTATCGATATACTAATTGAACAAAAAACTATCTGGAGTTCCTCGAGAGAAATTTTTCCACATGGACTTTTCTATTTGGAATCGAGTTAATGCATATCATTAATTAGAGAAAAACTTCCAAGATGAAAAATCCAAGCTTCATATATCCTCTGAGGATGATTATGAGTCAAACTTCCACCGAGGACTATGAGAGCTTTCCGTGGATTCTTTGATTCCTCTAGAAGGCTAGAAATGATAAAATATTTTCTAATATTGATAGAGACCCTCGGGAGATCTTCCAAATGGCGGATGATGAAACTCATTCATGGACGGAAGCCCAGAAGGGGAGATTGGATTTTAAAACTTGTTACCCTGTGACAATTTCTTCCCCTTCTAACATAACTTCTCATCCTCTAGCACAAGATCCAGCGTTTACAGGCTACAAATATATGATGGATGCATCGTGGAAGGAATCAGATCTTTTCTCAAGAATTGGGTGGTTCGGTTTTCAGGACCAATAAGGAGGTATGCGAATGGGAGCTCAACGTATATGGAGAAGTCTCTCTGCTCTGCACGCAGAATTCGAGAGGCTTCTTTGGGCTATGTTTTGTCTCCACACTCTACAAATTAATGAAGCTATGTTCTTGGTGGATTGTTCAGAACTACTTAGTATGCTAGAACATCCCACAGCTTAGCCAGCCATTTCTCCATATTTGGAAGATTTTTTCGTCTTCGGAGTTTCTTTTGTACATGTTCTGTCGTCAAGATATCTAGAGCGCTTAACCATAAGGCGGACAACCTTGCACAATCAGCTAGAAGATCTTTGCGGGATCACGCTTAGGATTTTTCATTTTTTTTGGTTTAGTTAATGTAATCCTGAATTTGTTGAATTAAGTTGACAAAAAATGATCTATGTCTCTGGTAGTATAGTGTCTAAATCTTAATTTTTTATATTTAAATATTTTATCTCATATAAAAGTGTTCGATCAATTTTTATATGGGTTGTCTCATTATTCCCCCCTCTACTTATTTTTTTCTCACCGGAAAAAC
>OVBA01001020.1:0-50745 GCA_900406435.1 Lepidium aucheri | reverse complement strand
TTCATATATTTATAACTTAATTCACAGTGATATAAATCCCGCCCGAAGGGCAGGTCACCAACTAGTAAAGAGATAAAAGAGATTGTCAAGAGACGTGAGAGAAAAAGAGAAACATATGGAAAACGTTTGTTGGTCATTTTAATTTTTACCATTTGTTTTTTATCCAAAATTTTCAAACTAAAATGTATTTTGAATCTTTAACTATTTTTAAAAACGTTTTATATAAAAATTTATTATTTCTCTTTTTTTTTTCTTTCATCATTGAAACTAAAGTAGAATACAAAGGAGGAATACATAGGTAGAATACTGTAGTCGGTGGAAGACAAGAATATCCCCGAAAACTGAAGCCCAAAAGAGGAAAGTGATAAAATAAAACCCCAAAAGACTTTATTAAGATACCGAAAAAGAAAACTCAAGAAACCTACTAACTCAACCGAAGATCGAGGCCACCAATGACTAACCAAAGTCCAAGCTATTGGCGAAGAATCCTTTGGCAAATATGAGTACCACACAAATGAAGAAAGAGCTGCTACACCAGAATGTCAAGCTGCACGAAGTCACGGAAAGAAGCCTATCTGGAGGCGAGACCGAAGACAAACTAAAAGCAGAAAGGACGTTGAACCAAGCCAAACTACTCCAGAAATGGTGACGTCAAAAAACAAACGACCAATTTTACACCTCAATAGAGCCCAAAACAAGATTAGTCCTCGATCACGTCCTTAAAGTACAGACAAGGAAAAAACTAATCCTCTAAACGGTGAAAACCAAACCCTGACGAGCACAGTTACCGATCAAATCCGAAGAGGAAAACTAGACGATCAACAGAGAGCAATAAAGAACGAGCACCTAACCTCAAACCTAATTCAATCTAAAAAGGGCATAAACCAAAAACTAAAACAATAATATAAACTTCTAACCGAATGCCTTAACCAAAGAAAAGAGGCCAAAAACAATAAAGGCTCAGTCGGAGACAAGATTGAGATAACGAAACATCGTCACTCATACCTTCACCACCAGGAGCTCGGACCACCACCAAGAAGATATCCGACGCACAACTAAGATAGCTCATCACACGAAGGAACACAAAACCGGATCTGACCTACAAATACAAAGGGAATTAGACGCCGGCGAGAACAACAAAAAAGGTGAATAGCATCGATGCTAACGGAGCCACCGAGTCGTTTCCCAAGTAGATCTGAAAACTTGAGCGGCGGTGTTTAGGTTTTCGTCGAAAGTGCGTTTTTTAGAAGAGAGAGAATCGGATCCTTAAAAATTTATTATTTTTCTATAAATAGATACTTGCTTTATGTAATTTAGACACAGAAAAAATATCTTCTTCCTATAATTTTTTTTTACTACCATTCCAAATTTTCGTACCTTTTAACATATTTTTGTATTTACTCTTAAATCTTTTACTTAAATTAAAAATTCACCCCAAATTGTGAAACTCTCAATCATAAACTATAATCTCTTTTTCGACAAAGCTCTCGGTGATCCCATCTCTGATAATCCTCAAGCTCCACTCTCAAATACTTAAGACATCCCTCTAAGCTAATCGAAGTAATCTGTTCCCATCAACCTCTTACTCCTACCTTTCTCTGAATCTTGAGCGAAGGAAAAAAAATTGGGTAATCTAGATCTTGTTACATGCAAGTGTTCCACCATGATCATGTCAGAATTACTGGAAATAGAGTGAGATAGGAGTCGTAAGCCTCCACAATGAATCAACAACTACTAAAAAATCTAAGAGCAATGGAAATCGAAGAAGATGATGCGATCGAACTCCCTGCGACGGAGAACTACACAAATACAACATATGCTCAATTCATCCCTCAATCCAGACTACCAAAATATGGCCAAAGTGGTGTTGGGTTTACCTAGAATCTGGATGTTGCAAAATAGAATTAGGGGAACTATGCTAGGGAGAGATATCTTTCAATTCAAGTTTCAATCTCTAAAAGACCTGCAAGAAATTCTTAAATTCAGCTTTTGGAACTTTGAGAATTGGGGAATAACACTAACTAGAATGGAAAATGATTTCTCTTTGGAGAAAATTACTAACAATCCCAATGTGGATCTGATTATCAGAAATCCTAGTAGAATATTTCACCACAGACTTTTTTTAAGTTATGGCTAACTCAATTGGGGAAGTGATGGAGGTTGATTATGACCCTAATAAGACCCATATTCACTCTTTTATAAAAGTAAAGATTATCTTCAACATTAGGAACCCAGTAAAGAAAAACAGAACCCTTAGACTCCCTGAGACCATCACAATTAAGGTAGAATTTGAAAGAGTCAGGAGGCTAGGCAATAGTTGTCGAAGATTCATAGCGAAGAAAAATGTCCTAACTTTCAAGCTACATGAATTCAAGAGTTAAATGAAATAGAAGGATCGAATGAGAACTAAAGAAATACAAGCAGCTCGGAGAAGGAGACCACTGAAAACAGGAGACTCCAAAAAAAGTTATGTAGAACATTACGAAGATTCACAACTTAAAAAAGGGTTACAACATCAACAACCAACTGGTTGATAACATTACTGCTACTACACTAGACAATAAAATCCTTACCTGAGGTAAGGAGAATCTAGATCCCCAAGTCTCATGAACAACCCGAAAAAAGCTAATTCTCACCTTTCGAAGACCTCATGAACCAAAGGTTAACTTGAGACTAAACATGGCACTGGATCAGAAAGAGAGGAAGGCATATCTAAAGCTAGACAACTCATAATCATAGGTGCCTCTCATAAACATGCTGATGGAAATAGAAAATACATCAAAATGTGAAAAACAAGAAACGAAAACTGAATGCAATGGACACAGACAAGATGGAAAAAGAGGTTCCTGATTCTCAGGCTTTCCTGAAGCCACCCAAACAATAATGAGTATACTAAGTTAGAATTGTCGGGAGCATCCTAACAGTTTGACGCCTAAAAAAATATGCAATATTTTTTGGACATCATGGTCCTCATGGAAACAAAAAATGACAATTCACATATGAAAGTAATACAAAAATGGATTGGGTATGATCACTTATACAGTATTGAACCAAGAGCTACGAGTGGAAGACTTGCAGTGTTTTGGAAGGAACATATTAACCTCATGGTAAACCAAGCCTGCAGCAATAGGCACCCAAGTAGTTGCGGTCTCCTTTGTTTATGAACACACGGTAACACATCTTAGACCACAAGTCTGGAACGATATATGACAATTTGGTGAAGATAAAACGCAACCTTGGTTCCTAATTGAGGATTTTAATTGACCTTTTAAGTAATGGTGACAAAATTGGTGGATCTCCAAGATCTGAAGCTGCATTCTCTCATTTTAGATCCTTCATAAGAAATTGTGATCTACGAGAAATAGCTAGTACTGGGCGCTATTACTCATAAATGGGTGTCAGAAATAACAACTGGATCCAATTTAGGTTGGATCACAGTTTTGGGAATACATAATGGACTCAAAATTTTGCTAGAACTAACACAAAATATCTCTCTATTATGGGATCAAATCACAGACTGATTTATAACACAATCATGTCAAAAATATACTTCCACAATAGATTATGCTTTGACACTAGATGGACCAAACATAGAGATCTTGAGGAGATGACTGCGGCAACCTGGTCCAAGAATGCAACTGATCCCCAATTATCCACTTTAGACTGCATCACAGCATGAAGGATAGAAATATCTCTCTGGAAAAAGAACAAAAACTAACACTAGAGTACAGATAGAGGACACCAACAAACTCGAAGAAGACGCAACTTAAATGCATCATGATCATCTTCTAACAATCTAAAGCAATAGCTAATCCAGCAGGTAATTAAGGAGGAGAAATTCTGAAAACAGAATAGTAAAATAAAAAGGATGAGAGAAGGTGACCAAAATTCCAGATTTTTTCACTACTTTGTCAACTACAAAAGAACAAAAAACAAGATAATATGTCTGAAGGATGATAAGGGGAATCTAAGTTTTGAAGAAGCCTCCTGAAGTGATCATGGATAGCTCTATTGATGAGGAGATGCTCAAGGAAGATGTGCTCAAAGATGTACCAGCTGGAACAAAGACAAGATCAAGGACCAAGCTCTTCAACCAAGATATTGAAGGTTTACCCAAACATTTTGAAGAACAAGGAGAAGTAAAGCCAGCTTCATACATTGATGCTTAAGATGAGTATTCACGAAGATTAACAAATGGGTGTGTAGCTCATTTGCACTATTTTTCTCTTAAGTGAGTTTTATCCCATTGGGTTTTCTCCTTAAAGTTTTTAATGAGGCAATTGGGTTACACCATCAAGAGACCCATTTGTTAATATGATTCTCAGCCAAATAAAGGCCCAAAAATGTGGCTGAGAATTCAAAGGTTTAAGAAGGAGTCAAATGAGAGTTTAATAATGTTGTAGTTTCAAGAGAGCTTTTATTTCTCTTGTCATTTTCGAGTAGTGTTGGGAATGTGTCTAAAACTTCTCTTCTTCTCATTCTTCTTTATATTTTCATGGCCTCTTAGTGAATAAACCAACAAACTTTAAATTAAAAAAAAAATCTCTTCTCAAATTTGTTCTCTCTTTGGTGTGTAATATCCAAAGAACCAAAGAATATCGGAGGCCTTCCGCATCCTTCGTGTGACCTAACAATCCACCTCTTCGACTTCTTCTTCTTCTTTGATCAAGAACAAGTTGCCTATCATCTTCACTCTCCTTTGCAAGCGACGATCATAGGAGGATTGCATCACCTCCAATGGGAAGATTGCTTCTAATTACTTCAAGAGCCTCTTTCAAACCTCATCGCTTAAGGGTATCATGGATGCCCTCCATGACATAGAATCCAAAGTAACAGAGCAAATGAATATGCAACTAGTTTCACCAGTTACCAACAATTAAATCAAGCAGGCAACCTTCAACATCCGAGGAGATAGTTTGCCTTGTCCTGATGGAATGATTGGGAGTTAATTTCACAACTACGGGGGAATCATAGGAAAGAAAGTCACCAAGGATGCTAAACAAGCATTTGAAAGGGGTTACTTTCTGCAGGAACAACACTATACGCATATTTCCCTAATCCCTAAATGCTCAAACTCTACAATTATGAAAGATTTCTAACCAATAAGTCTCTTCTAATTCATCCATAAAAAAGCGTCCAAGATTGTCACAAAAAGGCGTCAGTCCATTTTGCCATTGATAGTTTATAACACTCAAGGAGCCTTTACTGCGGACAGACTAATATCAGACAATATTCTCTTAGCACACAAAATCATACATCATCTAAATACACGTAAAGTTGGACAAAATCAAATCATGGCGGTCAAAACTGGCATTTCCAAAGCGTATGATAGATTTGAATGGTCATTTCTAGAAGTAACATTAAAGACATTGGGTTTTAGTTCAGAATGGACCAAATTGGTAATATTCTCTATAGCCTCGGTTACATACTCGGTGATAATCAATCGACTACCCTTTGGACTCATAATACCTTAGAGGGGTCTTAGAAAAGGAGACCCACTATCTCCTTTCTTTTTTGTCTAGCAATAGAGGCTTTAGTACACATCATGAAAAAAAGAAAGTGAAAAGAGAATATCAGGAATTCGATTCAACTCCTTTGTTCCAACCATCCAAAATCTTTTGTATGCAGATGATAGCCTTTTCATCATTAAGGCAATATACCAAGAAACGATGGAGTTACGGAGATTTCTTAAATTATATGAGGAGATATCAGGACAATGCATCAATCTAGACAAGTCTGCAGTAGCATTTGGAGCACATATAACAACTGTGAAACAAAAGGAGATCAAGGAAATTCTCAATATCCATTCAAGCCATGGTATTGGTAAATACCTAGGGCTCTCTAAATGTTTCAAAGGCTCCAAGAAAGAAATGTTTGGCTACATAACTGAAAATTTGGAAGATTGATAGGACGATTGGTTCTCTTAGACTCTGTCACTAGGGAGAAAGGAAATATTACTCAAAATAGTAGCAATGGCTTTCCCTGTATATGCAATTTCAAGCTTCAAACTATCCAAATATCAATGCGAGAAAATGACAAGTGCCATGACACAATACTGGTGGAATCAAGAAAAGAATAAGAAGAAAATACAATGGATCTCATGGGAACAAATGTGCAAATCCAAAAAAGATAGAGGACTAGGTTTCAGAGACTTGTAGAAATTTAATCAAGCACTATTAGCCAGACAAGCTTGGAGGATCACAGCAAACTCGATTCATTTCTGGACCAGACATACAAAGCTAGATACTATGAGAACTCTTCCTTCTTGGAGTTTGGTAAAGGAATCAAACCCTCATACGCGTGGAGAAGCATCTGTTAGAGTAGAGACCTTTAGCTAAATGACTCCTCAGACAAATTGGGAACATAAGAGACACTTATGTCTGGATTACTAACTGGATCCTTCACCACCATCCAAGACCTCCAATAAGCAGGGAATCCCAAATTAATGTATGCTTAAATGTCTCAGACCTTATAACAAACGAGAAATGGAATTGCCAGAAGGTCATAAAAACTTTCCATATGGGAGATGTGAAAAGAATCTTGGATAACCCGCCATGCCGGACAGAAGCAAACTCATGGACTTGATGTTATAACACTTCTGGAGAGTATATTGTATGAAGTGGATATTGGCTTCTCAACCATAACGACAACACAAGCCATATCACAACTAACAAAAATATTGATTACACAACTTCCATGAAGGAAAAGGTTTGGAACCTCAATATTCCTAACAAGATCAAAAAATTTCTATGGAGAGTGTTGTCTAGTGCACTGGCAGTCACAGAAAAATTAAGACACAGAACATTCATTTCGGATGTGTCCAGTATGTGAGAATGGATCAAAAATTATCAATCATTGTGTATTCATGTGTCCACTTGCAAGACATATTCTAGCCTCAGAGAATATTCCCCATCCTAATGGAAGCTTCTCAGAGGCATCTCAACACACTGACCTTGTCTTCTTGATGAATTATCACAACACTAACCAGCACATAAGCGGCAACTCAAAATGTATCACATGGGTGAGGACAATTTGGAAAGCCATAAACGCCAAAGTGATTCGGGGACAAAACTCTAACTTCCAGGAACTTGTTAACAAAGAAATGCAAGAAATTAAGACTTGGGATAAAACTAAGCAAGAATACGCGGCTAGGAATAACAACATGTCTGTGAGCAGAGTAATTTAGTGGAGCCCCCTACATCAAGATTCCATCACACGGTTAATTAGGAGGTGAGTTGGGCAGATCATAATGATTTAAATGGACCTGCCTTCATTATCAACAACATGGAGAATGAATGCGTTCTACACTCCATACATGTCATAAGTGGAGCTTCATCTCAAATAAACCTACAATTCTCCAGACTAATATGGGTCCTCAAATCCCTTTTAGACTTACATATTATGCGGGTAGAAACAAACGTTAGCTAGAGAACAATATATGGTTTTATTAACAACCCTGATGCCTGGCCAAGATATAGAGCTTGGACAAAGAAACTACAACCCTTCACGGAAAAATTTAGTAGCATACGGTTTAAGAGTATAATGCCCAAAAGAAGTACAAAAGCTGTAGTCATAGAGTGTAATCAGAGATGGAAGATATGTGGACTACATTGCAAGAGGAGAACTATAACACCCGCCATCCGCGAACCATTCCTGGTGATTCCGGACAAGTAGCGGGAATGTGGCTGTTCGAAACAAGGGAAACCATGCAGAACTGGTTCTGGCCGAGTGGATACGGACGAATTGAACGAAAGGTCAAGTTTAGTTGATTTGGGTCATGTAGTGGGCAAGGGAATCCAAACGTTCAAGTAACTTAGTGAAATCTAAGTTAAGTAGCTGAAAGTAAGTAAGTAGCTCCGTGGACAGGCACCTGCGTGAGCTGGTTCGATCGGGAATCAAGTAGTTAAGTGCGTGAGCAGTCTGGTTAGGAGGCAGTTAGCTGCGTAACCAAGTAGGTGAGTCGGCAGTCCGAGTGAGTAGCCAAGTAGCTGCATCAACAGGCAGCTGCATGAGCAACTTTAAGCGTATAAAGCAGACAGCTGCATGAGCAGCTTGCGGCCCCTAAGTTAACCAGGCACCTCACGTGTAATCTGCTAAAGAAAACCCTTGGACAAAGTTCTTTAGGAAACCCGAAGGTAAAGGAAGCCTTGGATCCTATAAATAAGCCTCATTCTCGTCCCTTAAAGAGATTACAAAAAATCTATAAGCGTCAAGAGGTGTCAGGTAGTAGTTCGGCTAAGGTGAGTGGTTGACCGTGGATCTAACTCGGGTTGGTCCTAACATAGATTCTCTAAGTCTAAATTGGGTATAACTATCATGTTTATTGCTTATCTTGCTCACACTGTATCATTGTTCGGTACATAAGTGACTTAGCGTGATCCATAGTCTGATCATGAATCATGCTTGACGGCTGGTTAAGTAGTGAGGTATGAATGATCAAAGGAAAGACTGGCAGTCATTCTAGGTGCTCTCACGGACTGAACAGTGTTCTGACTTTATTGAATTGATTGTTGGATATGAATCCTTGTTAGACCCATTGAGACGGAATGATTCTGCTCACTAAGCCTGAATTGTGCTTATGCATTCATGTTTAAATGTAGGTGAGAACGTTTCCCATGGAAAGAACTATAAGGGCTAAGCTATGGACGGGGCCAAGGTGGCGAGAAGGAATGGATGTTGTTGAAACGGGTAGCAGGTCTAGTTTCAACGTAATAGATATAGTCTTGTATCAAATAACGTTGTACTAGCACTTGTTTATAAATAAGGTGGAACCGTTAAATGCATAAAAATGGGCCTATTCACTTAAATCAATGCGCTAGAAATGACTAAGTGTTTTAAGGGAACCATATCTAATAAGTAAATGAACCTCACAGACTATTATGGATGTGAATTAGGTGCGTTCCGAGTTAGTTGGCTGCGATCGCATAAAGTTGACTTTTTAGGGCGTCACAATTGGTATCAGAGCATTAACAATTCTAGGATAAGTCATTTTATGCATAAACGGGTAATAATGGGTTAAGCACCATCCTTCCATCGCCGACGTCATGTGGTAAAATGAATGAGTTCTATGGGTATAAATTGTGGCAAGTTTAATGTTGGGTCTAACGTTTCTTGGTCCTTGTAGATGGCTAAGAACAATCAGGAAGTGACATGGAATGTTGACAACGAAAGGTTACTGAACCTGGAAAACTCAGTAAATGTGGGAATGAACGAGAATATAGCAAATACGGCTCAAGAGGGAGTTGTTGCGAATGCAAGTACTGCATCTCCTATTCGGTTGGAGGCAGTTTTGGGCATGTTGGCATAAGTCCTGGCTCGACTACCAGCAGTGTCCCCTGTTGTGAATAATTCTCCTTGGTAAACCCAGAACTGTCTGTGATTATTACGTAGGGATCTCAAACGGGTAATACTCCATCGTACTTAAAGGTAATGGAGCATATGCAGAGATTGGGCACTAAGTTCTTCTCTAGTGGTGCAAATCTCATCGAAGCAGATGAATGGATGAGTAGGCTCCAAGGGAACTTCGATTCAATTCATTGTCCCCAAGAGTTTAAGACAGACATTGCTATCCACCATTTGGAAGGAAAGGCACACGCTTGGTGGCTTAGCATATATGGTTGAAGGGTGAACACAGTTTGTAGTTAATAAACCTTTTGCAATGAATTCTGGGTAAAGTATTTCCCGCCAGAGGCATTAGACAGGCTTGAGGAGGGCTTTATAAAGGTGAGTCAAGGATCTATGACGGTACGGGAATATGAGAGTGAGTTTAACAATCTCAAGAAATATTTAGTACTTGAAATAGAAGAAGAAAATGCGCATGTTCGTTGCTTTATGCGAGGATTTCGGATTAAGCTTCACAAGATTTGCTTAGCTTAGAATTACTCTTTGGTGTCTGAGCTTGTAGAGAAGGTGGCTCAATTAAAAGGTGAACTTGAAGGGGAAAATAATACATACCAAGAAAGAAAAGTTGTTGTGACGGGTACGCAAGTCCTGACCGGAGGTGGATCTGGGCAAGGGAACAGAAAGTGGAATAAGACACCCATGGGTAAAGGAACTCGCACTGCTTGTGTAACGTGCGGGAAGAATCATGCGGGCGCTTGTAAAGCTGCGTCCGGGGAATGTTTTCGATGCGAAAGTCTTGAGCATAAGGCTTGGGAATGTCCAGTAGCAAACACAAAGGGTAAACAAGATGGAACTAATACAAGGAAGTGTTTCCATTGCGGTGAAAGCGGACATTTCAAGGCAAAATTTCCAAAAATAATGCAGTCTGGAGGGAAAGGGCTAATGATGGACTGCTGCCACCGCCAAAAAGGCAAGCAATGACACCAAGGGTGTACACAATGGGTTCAGAGTTATCGGAGCCAAGTACTTCCCAACCAATCACTAGTGAGTCCTATCGATCACCTATGTAAATACTCTATAGAATTGCATGTTTCATGCATTTTTGGTCTTAGCGTTCTAGGTGGATGCGTAGGGACCATTATTATGGGCGGAGTGGCAACCCATGTTATGTTTGACTCTGGTGTATCACATTGTTTTGTGCACCCAAGAATGATAAGGGATTATGGTGCATTGATCCGAACCGCGAGTGGGCAATTCATGGAAGCCCTTGGATCAGTCCAAAACCTCTCAATGGTTATCAAAGGGGTAAATATGCCAGCGGATCTTCTGATTTGTCCCTTGGAGCATTACGATGTAATTCTGGGAATGGACTGGATTGGGAAGTATAAGGCACATCTGGATTGTCACTGTGGTCGAGTTAAGTTTAAGAAGGGTGGAAAGGAATTAGTTTATCAGGGAATCCGACCCACCTCAGGCAGTCTGATAGTCTCGGTCATTCAAGCAGAATGGATGATTGAGCAGGGTTGTGAAGCGTACTTAGCTACAATCATCACAACATAAATAGGACCGGACGTAGAACTTAAGAACATTCTGGTGGTGAATGATTTTGAGGATGTGTTCCAGGCATTGACCGGTTTACCACCAGCTCTTTCTGATCTATTTATGATCGAGTTAGAACCGGGAACAACTCCAATCTCTAAGGCGCCTTACCGAATGGCTCCTACTGAAATGGCTGAGTTGAAGAAGCAACTAAGTGAGTTGTTGGATAAAGGGTTCATACGGTCGAGTAGTTCACCGTGGGGTGCGCCAGTCCTATTTTTGAAAAAGAAATATGGGAGTTTCAGACTCTGTATTGACTATCGTGGGTTGAATCGCATCACAGTAAAGAACAAGTACCCTCTTCCACGGATTGATGAGTTGATTGACCAACTCTGAGGTGCTACTTAGTTCTCCTAGATTGATCTAGCTTTGGGTTACCATCTGATCCCGATTGCGGAATTAGATATAAAAAGACAGCTTTCAGGACAAGGTATGGGCATTATGAATTTCTGGTTATGCCCTTTGGGCTAACTAATGCACCAGCGGCCTTTATGAAACTCATGAATGGCGTATTGAGGGAATTCTAGGACGAATTCGTGATCATCTTTATAGATGATATATTGGTGTACTCTATGGATCCGGAAGAGCATAAGAGTCACTTAAGAACGATCGTAAGTAAGTTAAGGGAGCACAAACTATTCGCTAAGTTGAGCAAGTGTAGCTTCTGGCAAAGAGAAGTCGGGTTTTTGGGTTATGTAGTCTCGGACAAGGGAGTGTCTGTTGATCCGGAAAAGATTAGGGCCATTGCGGACTGGCCAAGACCTATGACCACATTAGAGATTTGAAGCTTTCTTGGCTTGGCTGGGTACTATCGACGGTTTGTTAAAGGCTTTGCAAGCATGGCTAAGCCACTAAGCCAACTCACCGGGAAGGATGTCACGTATACATGGACCGCATAATGTGAACAAAGTTTCAGGAAACTAAAGGAGATGCTCACGAGTACTCCCATTCTAGCCTTGCCCGAACCAGATGAACCTTATGTGGTATACACAGATGCATCACGGATGGGTCTTGGGTGTGTTTTGATGCAAAATGGTCGAGTGATTGCCTATGCCTCGAGGCAACTGAGGAAACACGAAGTAAACTATCCCACGCACGATTTGGAGATGGCCGCAGTAGTCTTTGCCTTGAAAATATGGCAATCCTACCTTTATGGTGGGAAGATCCAAGTATTCACGGATCATAAAAGCTTGAAGTATATTTTCACTCAACCAGAACTGAACCTAAGGCAAGCAAGATGGATGGAACTGGTTGCAGAATATGAGTTAGATATAGCCTACCATCCGGGTAAAGCTAACTTGGTTGCAGATGCACTGAGTAGAAAAATAATTGCCACGGATTCAGAAAAGGATATGGAAGAGTTAGTCGGTACAGTTGGGAAATTGAGTTTGGCAGTGTTGACAGTTGATGAAGAGCCAATGGGCTCAAGAGCTGTGGAGCAAGCAGACTTGTTAAGTAAAATCAGGGTTGCTTAGGAACGTGATGTTAACTTGACAGCGGTTGCAAATGACCAGACCGAATACCAGACCTCGAGTAATGGAACCATCTTAGTCAAGGGCCGAGTGTTTCTTCCAAATGATCAAGGATTAAGGGAAGAGATTCTCAAGGAAGCACATCAGTCTAAGTTTTCTATCCATCCGGGAGCAACTAAGATGTACCATGACTTGAAATGGTACTAGCATTGGATGGGCATGAAAAGGGACGTGGCCAAGTGGGTTTCAGAATGCTCAACATGTCAGTTGGTTAAGGCAGAACATCAAGTTCCAAGCGGGTTGTTGAAGAACCTACCGATTCCAGAGTGGAAATGGGACATGGTCAAGATGGATTTCATCACGGGTTTACCCATCTGCAACAAAAAGGATGTGATTTGGGTCATTGTGGATCGGTTAACTAAGTCCGCACATTTTCTCGTGGTAAATAAAAAGGATGGAGCCTAGAAACTGGCTGAGATCTACGTGAGGGAAATTCTCCGGTTGCATGGAGCTCTGGTAAGTGTAGTGTCTGATCGAGATGCTAAGTTTGTCTCAGCGTTCTGGAAGGCATTTCAGAATAAGTTTGCTACTAAGGTCCATACGAGTACGGCCCATCATCCGCAAACAGACGGCCAGTCGAGAGAACGATCCAAACACTCGAAGATTTGTTGTGAGCTAGTGTATTGGATTAGGGTGGTAAGTGGGAAGAGTACTTACCCTTAGCCGAGTTCTAATAAAACAACAGCTTCCATTCAAGTTTTGGAATGTCCCCATATGAAGCCTTATATGGACGGCGCTGTAGAACCCCATTGTGTTGGACCTAAGTGGGTGAACGAAGCACCTATGGCTGTGATTTTGTGGAGGAAACCACAGAAAAGATCAGTACACTGAAACAAAATATGAAAGTGGCCCAATATAGACTTGAAAGTTATGCGGACAAGCATTGAAAGCAACTTGAGTTCGCGGTACATGATTTGGTCTACATCAAGACAGTCACATATAAAAGCAAGGAACGGTTATCTCGATCGGCCAAGTTAGGTGCGAGGTACATGGGTCCGTACATGATTCTGGAAAGAATTGGACCGGTTGCATACAAGGTAGAACTACCATTAGAACTGGAAGCCTTCCACAACGTTTTCCATGTATCCATGCTAAGGAAATGCATTGGCAATGGGGAGCGAGTGATGTTCGAACCCCCAAAGGACTTGAGGGAAAACTTTTCAGTCGAAGGGAGACCAGTCCGGATCATAGAATGAAAGATTAAGGCAGATCGTAGGAAAAAGACCAGAATGATCCATGTGGAATGGGATTGTGATGGAGCAAGGGAGATAACTTGGGAACCAGAAGTCTTGATGAAGGAAAAATTTCCTAAGTGGTTTGAGAAACAAGAAATCGGTACGGTTAAGTACTAGATTCGAGGACGAATCTCCTTTGGGTAGGGGAGAATTGTAACACCCACTATCCGCAAACCGTTCCGGGTGATTTTGGACAAGTAGCGGGAAGGTGGTTCTTCGAACCAAGGTAAACCATGCAGAATTGGTTCTGGCTGAGTGGGTATGGACGGACTGAATGAAAGGTCGAGTTTAGTCGATTTGGGTCAAGTAGTAGGCAAGGGAATCCGAACGATCAAGTAACTTAGTGAAATCTAAGTTAGGTAGCTAAAAGTAAGTAGGTAGCTCTGTGGACAGGCACCTGCGTGAGCTGGTTTGATCGGGAATCAAGCACTTAGGTGCGTGAGCAGTCTGGTTAGGAGGTAGTTAGCTGCATAACCAAGCAGGTGAGTCGGCAGTCCGAGTGAGTAGCCAACTAGTTGCATCAACAGGCAGTTGCATGAGCAGCTTTGAGCATATGAAGCAGACAGCTGCATGAGCAGCTTGCGGCCACTAAGTTAACCAGGCACCTCACATGTAATCTGCTAAATAAAACCCTTGGACAAAGTTCTTTAGGAAACCCGAAAGTAAGCCTTGTATCCTATAAATAAGCCTCATTCTCGTCACTTAAAGAGATTTCAAAAAAGTTAAAAAAATCAGAAAAAAAACTCTAAGTGTTGGTGAACAAGGATTTTTAGAAGCTAGAACTTATTCGAGAAAGTGTTAGTCTGGCTTCAAGGTTAATTTTAGACTGAATAAACTGAATCTATAAGCGTCAAGAGGTGTCAGGTAGTAGTTTGGCTAAGGTGAGTGGTTGACCTTGGATCTAACTCGGGTTGGTCCTAACATAGATTCTCTAAGTCTAAATTGGGTAGAACTATCATGTTTATTGCATGTCTGGCTCATACTGTATCATTGTTTGGTCCATGAGTGACTTAGTGTAATCCGTAGTCTGATCATGAATCATGCTTGACGGCTGGTTGAGTAGCAAGGCATAAATGATTATAGAAAAGACTGGCGGTCATTCTAGGTGCTCTCACAGACTGAACAATGTTATGACTTTATTGAACTGATTGTTGGATATGAATTCTTGTTAGACCCATTGAGACGGAATGATTCCGCTTACTAAGCCTGAATTGTGGTTATGCATTCATGTTTGAATGTAGGTGAGAATGTTTTCCATGGAAAGAACTCTAAGGGCTAAGTTATGGACGGGACCAAGGTGGCGGGAAGGAATGGATGGTGTTGAAACGGGTAGTGGGTCTAGTTTTAATGTAATAGATATAGTCTTGTATCAAATAATGTTGTAGTAGCACTTGTTTATAAATAAGATAGAACCGTTAAATGCATAAAAATGGGTTTATTCACTTAAACGAATGCGCTAGAAATGACTAAGTGGTTTTAGGGAACCATATCTGATAAGTAAATGAACCTCACAAATTATTATGGATGTGAATTAGGCGTATTTCAAGTTAGTTGGCTGTGGATCGCATAAGGTTGACTTTTATGGCGTCACAAGAACCCTCTTGGCTCAGAAATCTCTTTACTTCAAATAACGTGGGAAGTTATCATACAAATTGTTTACCAGGAGACTCCCTCTCATCTAAGAACTTTAATTTACCATAGAAATATTACATGGGCATGTGGCGAGAATAGAACCAGGATATGGGACCTAGGCTTAAGTATTCATTCTGGTGAACTTTCTTGGGCTCGTTCCAGCCCATGGAAAGAAATTAGACGATTCCCCGATCTTGGCTTACCTTAAAGTAGTGGACCTAGTTTTCCCTCCTCCAACAGCTATTAACCATTTCTTACCAGGCCGTCAAAGACCCATTAACTTGGCTTTTAGTTGCCATTATAAGTTAATCCCACCTTGGCCCACTAAACCCAATTACATTTACGCATGTTTTCTATACCATTTCACATTTCCATCCTAGGTAATCATGACCTTAATGCTATCCCTTTTAGCAATAATTAGCCGTACCCAATTTTAGCACTTGATTTTCCTTTATTTAAATTCTAAATCCCTGAGATTGTAGTCCCATATGAGTCTTTTCTTGCCAAGTAGCATCTGCAGAAAAAACAGCCTATCAAAGATCATGAATCTTGAGTCTCGAAGATATCAAAATCACTAAGCGTGATACAAAGGTGGCCTGTTCCATATCATACTATGCTGCATGGAGTTTTGCTTCATTAAATGGTGAGCACAAATGAGAGGAGGCGCATGGAATCAATCCCAATGATTAATGAATTCTATCTCTGGCTATTTAAACTGACTCTAGAGGACACTATCACAAGAACAACAAATCACTTCATACAACGGACAACAACTTGTGGTAGGCTCTCAACCAGTTTCACCTCAGAAGACATGATCTAGGGCTTTCTTTTGGCTCATGCTTATGAAACCTTGATGGAGAAGAACAGAAGGAGCATTACTGCTAGACCCTTAAATCGCTTGGAGCTAAACATCTGATATGTCTGGATTTTACCGTTTTTAGGACTATATTTCAAGTCATTTTGTATCCATATACATATCATTTCCATAGGTTTAGGTTCATTTAGGTGTATTGTGCATATTTTGTATTTGCATTTGCATTTGGAGCGATTTTAGGTATTTTAGAAGCTTTTTGGAGCGTTTTGGACATAAAAGGATACAAGCGACCATTTGGATGATGTTGGAATGCAAGAATGGATCAGAGGAAGTAGTCAAGACCAAGATCCCTCGCGCCTCGCAGCTTAGCCTTGCAGTTCCCATTGCAGCTCAGTCGGTTTGACCGATTAGTTTAACCTTGTAAGTGGGATATAAATACAATTATAGCCCACAAAAACAAGTTTATACAGTCTTTTATGTTATTCTCCAGATCTAGAAAAGATTAAGCTTATCTTTTTCTCTAGTTTATTCAATTTTGATGATTAGATCCATTTGTGATCATTTAGGTATTTAGTTTTCTGCTTTCATCTTTTGTTTATTTTCCCTTTTATCTTTCCATTTCCATGATTATGATTCTTAAGATGAAATCTGAGTAGATCCTTTAGGGGTTTCGAGGATGGGGTAGATTAGTACAGATCCAAGGTGATCCAAGCTTTCTTAAGATTTTTTATGCATAGATTTCTTCGAGTTATGTTTCCTTTAATGCTTATTTCTTTCTGATCAACTAAGATCGATCTGACCTATTTCCGCCTTCTAAGTGTTTACTTAAATGTTTGACTTAAACCTTGCTTGAAGTAATAGATCCTAACCCAAGTGATTGTTGTTAGGACTGTTATTAGATTATTTTAGGTCCAATCTTAATGCCTCTTAGCTTATAATCATTGATGACAATCCAATTTGTTTATTTTCTGAGTATAGTTTCATGTCATGAGAGTGAATAAAATTGCTTGTTTCCTGTATACAGATTGCCCTGATTAGGTTGTTAAGAAAGCATTGGACCCCTTGGTGATGTCCCGATCGTTGACCCAAATCCTTGAGAACCCATTTCATCCAATTGCTATTTGCCTTTGTCATACTCTGTTTTGAGCTCATTTCTCTATTTTCTTTATGCCCTGTTTTTAGTATACTGCTCTGTTTTATATTTTGCTTGTTCATGATTGTGACAGAATTATTCTCGTTGTTATTGAATTGGCTTAGATTAGATAGCTGAATGAGTCTTGATTGCCTGCTATTAACCGAAATGGATTAATACCTATTGTACTACAATAGATTTGTATAAGCAGACGTGAAAAATCTATTTATCAATTGGCGTTGTTGCCATATCGGTTTAACTTAGCTTAAATTAAGAATTTCAGCTTTCTCAGACCAATTTCTAGTTACTGTTCGGATTGATCTTCTTTGTCACACTTGGGAAGTTGAATCTCTTAAGACCATGTTCCAGTTCTACTAACCAGTGTTCGTGTTTTTGGTGAAGTTTTAGGACTCGCAGGTTGCACTCGTAGTACAAGCCGCAAGGTCAGCCTTAAGTTCAACCGTCTCCAACACTCACAACACAAGCTTGATTCCTGCGAGTTGAGCTCCGCATTCTGGGTTGGGATTTTGAAGTTCATGCAAATGAGATCGAAGGGAAATCAGAACTTACTGAGATATCTGGACAATATCCACTTGCTTCCACGAGAATTGAGAGAGCAAAGATAAAGGATTCATACAAATACTACACAGCCAGTATATATGTACACTAATACAACAATGTGGCTAGATTGCAAGCGGGTCTTCCTTGCAAAACTTTTCTCCGACTCTAGAATCCCAAAGCTGAGGAACAATATATCAGGTTTTGTTTAGCAAAATTCCAAAACACTAGCTAGGGCATGGGATAGATACAAGTCCTACCAATCCCAATACCCACATCACGGTTTCACTGATGGAACCATTTTGAGCAAATTTTACAGAGGAGTTCACCCTAAGATTATGATGTTATTGGACACAACAAGTCATGAGAACTTTCTGAATCAGGATGCAGATGATGGGAGAGATTTTGTTGAGAACCTAGCACTTGCGGATGGGCAATATGGTGAAGACTATGACAGGACTATGTGTGGAACATCAAACTCATATCCAACAACAAGAAAAGAGCTGAAGACACTGCATGAGAAGCTGCATAGGTTATTGATGGTTCACACCAAGCAAGTCAGCCTTGTCAAGGAGGAACATATTCAAGAAGGAGAGGATGGACAGGTCGAAGAGGTCTGCTTTGTTCAAAATCAAGGAAGTAGCAAGCTATGGGTTAATTACAAACAAAACCCCAACTTGTCATATAGGAATACCAATGTGGCTAACCCACAAGATCATGTTTACCCTCCTAAGCCCAATCAGCAAAGGGCATGGATCCCAAAGAAGCAATATCAACAAGGTTTTCAGCCAGCACCTACTGCACACTCAGCTTCTACTCCTGCTCAACCTAAGCAAGAAGAGGTTATGGACCTACTATAGCAGATTCTTCAAGGACAAACAACACAACAAACTGAAATTACGAAGAAATTTGTTGAGGTGCAAACTAGGATTAATACATTGTACAATGGCCTGAAGTGCAAGTTTGAGACCCTGAATGCAAGACTGAAATATGTGGAGAGCCAACAAGCTTCTTTGTCTGTTAAAACAAGTGGCTAACTACCAGGTAAAGCAGTACAGAATCCGAAAGAGCAAACCACCCAATCTATCACACGAAGAAGCGGCAAGTACTTCCCACTCATGTTGAGGATAAGGAACACACTGAGGACATCATGGTTAAAGAAAGGGAGGGGAAACAAGCTGATAAATCATCCCCAACTGAAGGCGTCGGAGGTACACCTCGCAGTCAGCATCGAGGAGAGCCTTGAGACATCCTAACACCTACTATCGATAGGGAATTGAGCACACCTATGAATCAAGGTTCAGCCAAGGCCAAGGCACCTTTTTCTGGCCGACTTAAGAAGAACCAAACTGAGAAGTATAAGAATCTCTTCGAGAAACAGATGAACAAGATTGAGTATATCCATTATGGATGCATTCGCTCTTATACCTCAGTATAAGAAGTTTTTGAAGGAGGCTATCAAAAGAAAAGGTTAAGGAAGAGGAATGTATGTCTCTAGAGACCCAAGAATACAATGCTGTTATAATACTTGTATTACCTCATCAATGGAAGAGGTTAATAATCGAGAAGTTGGAAGATCCTGAGACCTTTACCATGCCATGTGCATTAGGTCATCTAACTTTCAACAAATGCTTATGTGGTTTGGGAGATTCAATCAGGCTCATGCCGTTGTCAGTTGCTCAGAGGCTTGGATACAACTCCTATAAGCCTTGTAAGATCTCACTAATCCTCCCTGATAGATCAACCAGGTTGCCTTAAGGACTTTTAGAGGATTTCCCAGTTAGCATTGGAAATGTTCAAATTCCAACAGACTTCGTGGTACTTAAAATGGATGAGGAACCTCACAATTGTTTGGTGCTTGGAAAGCCGTTCTTAGCCGCAGTAGGAGCTATGATAGAAGTCAGGAATAGAACTATAGAGCTGAACTTGGGAGAGGACATCAAGATGAGATTCCATCATAAGAATGATTCAAAAAGGCCAACCATTGCCTACCAGTGTTTTGAGATCTAAGGGACTGTTGAAAAGGAATTGTTGAGACAAACGAGGAGGGGACTCTGGTTCCTCTCTCTTCACCATACTGACCGGAAGTATAAAGAGTCAAGCTCAAGACTCTAAACAAGCTCACTTGGGAGGAAACCTCATGATTATCCTTTGTACATATTCTCTTTTAAGACTCTATTGCAGATTTTGTTTTATTTTTGCGAACTATACTTATTTTGTGTGTGGTTAGATCGTCTGCTTTTCATGTGTAATGAGCTCACTATGACCTAAGGCAATAATCTTGGCAGCAATTAGGGAATGTTTAAACCTAAGGAGCCAAGAATCAACTTGCCTCGCACTTGGCCCTCGCAGGCACAACCTCAAGTTCTGGATTTTCTGGCTAAAGAACAACAGCACTAGCAACTGGATTGCGAGTAGGTGGCATAAGTATTGTCCAACTTATGCCTTGAACCTTATAGAAGAGCCTACTTGAGCAGTCGGACAATGTATCCTTATAGGTAGTGATGTATAAAGTGAGTGATGTCATTAGGGGACATATCTTGAAATACTATGTCTCATTTCCCTAATGACATCACTCAGTTCACTATAATACATCACCCAATTACTTAGCCAGTTATTCCCATTCTATTAAAACAACTCACTGCTTAATCTGTAGACCTTATATATATATATATGCGTTTAACAATTCTCTGTCTTTAGATATTTGTCTAAACAGGAGAATGATCCATATCAAGGAGTTGGGCCAATCACTGAGCAGTATAAGGGGTATGGTTGGATTTTTCAGAATGGTCAGAACAGTACTCGAAATGAGATCTGCGAGTGGCCAATGAGAGGCTGGCCCATTAAGGTCTACTAGAAGGTGTGGTTAGTTTAACTCCATCCTAGTCAGCGAGTGGGACGTGGGAAGCTGAATAGGGTTACCTAACCCAATTATGGTTTGCAAGTGGTTCTATACGAGTTAAGGATCCAACGGCCTTGATTGATCAAATTTGAATTCAACGACCCAAATTTGGTCAGACTGCAAGTGAGACTCACGAAGTGCTTTGGAGTCGGATTTTGTCCCCCACTTAATGCAATTCACTCCAAAACCCTATCCCCTCTTCTCCATATAAATACCACACCACCACTCCTTCACACAACATTCAACTAACTCTTTCTAAAAAAAATTTCTCCTTCGAAGCATGGGTTTTCGCTAAAGAAGAAGCATTACTTGCAGCTCAACCGCGAGGATAAACTGCAAGGCCTTAGTCAGACGGAAAGTGTTCAGAGTTATTGTCAGATTGAAAGTGCTACTCACAGAAGCCACCACAAGGACACTATTCCTATTATCAGAGAAGGGCTTCTAGGTTTAATTTTTCTACATTCCGCCATGTCTTCTCAATCTCTTGCTAGTGAACACGCTGAAGTAATCCGGAGAAGGGCAAAGGACAATGCCACGGAAAGGAAAAGGCGTGATACTGATTCAAAACTGGAGAATTCACAGCCTAAGCCAAATCCCTGAAAAGAGTAGTATAAGTGGCCGGAAATTCATAGCCAATTTGGAGAGTGAAGACGACGAACCTGCTAAAGAATCAATTGCTAAAAGCTCAGCTGTAAGTACACTCCCTCCTACTCATTGTGGATTGAAATCCGGATCTCTTGTGGATTCTCTTAGAGACTCCTTGCGCAAGGAACAAAATAGGAAGTCAATCTATGGATTGCATAATTGGGGTGTAAGTGGGACGAAAGGAGTTGGAGGAAGCAAGGATGGCTTTCGAAGTAGATCAGGCAGAGCAGCGAGGGAAAGCCGCAAGGAAAGCACCCACACCAAAGAAAGCATATGAGACGCTGCAGATAATGGGTGTGAAGGGCACTATTTACCCTCACATGGAAGCGATGGACCAGCTGGGCATCACTAGGGATGTAAACAGGTTGTTTGAAGCTGCGGGGTTAACACATTTCATGTATCTCGTCTCCAGCACCTAAGAGGAGGATACTTTACAGTTTCTAGCAACCGTGGACTTCAGAGAATATGTGACCAAAGTCCCAACATTGATGGAGAGGGATGGAGCTGGATACATAACTTTCAAGGTCCATAACGAGAACTTCAAGTTTACTCTGAGGCAGATGAATGAATTGTTTGGTTTTCGATTCTGATATGCAGTGTACCCAAGCATTAATGAAGATGAGCTGGATGAAGTCAAGAACATGATTAGCGGATCTGAAAAGTTCGATCCATCAAGAAGCAAGGGGAGATGGATTTGGAGCCCTTGCATTAACTATGCGAGGAGGGCTGTAGCAAACCTCCTCTATGCAAGGCCAACAACCTCACCTACCAACCTTGGAGAAATACAGCTCTTAGTTATGGGACTGAAAGAAATTGTGGGCAAGATACCAAGCAGAAGGACAATTATGGGCGATGATGAGAACTCTGAGGTGACGTTTGTGCTGGCTAAACACCTCACTACATATAGAACAAGGGCTAGGATTCAAGCTGATAGAGGCAGCCCAAGCCAATTCTGATTGGAGGAGTAGTGAGAAGGATAATGGAGGCTTGTGGAGTAAATATTGACAGGACCACATGGGTTGAGCCAAGATTATGATAGTAAAGTATTTGAAGGGGGTGGAAATCCTAGCAAAGAAAGAGAGAAACAGTCAAGTTGTTTAAAAGTTCTGCTATCCAAAGAGACGAATGCCAAGATTGTTCTCCCATGCCCAAAATTCACTTCATTAGAAGAAAGGCGTAATGTGGAGTACATCCCTCCGCTCACTACTTTGGTCGGAAATAAAACCCAGCCTCAACCTCCCCAAGTTGCACGAGAGGAAGATGATTAAGAGGTAGACCATGAGGTCTATTTCTTTAAGGAGTATAACGCACCAAATAGGGAGTTGTAACCCGTGAAGCCCACAAGCACATTGGAAAGCTCCAAAAACCTAAGAAATGGTTAGTCAAGAAGGTTAAGGGGCTGAGTAAAGAGAAGCAGGAGTGGAAAATAAAATGAGAGGAACTGAAAGAGAAGTGGATGCTTTGAAAGCAAGCATTGGTAGAGAAACATCGCAGCCTCGCACATCAGCCTTGCTCAAGGCGTCATTCGGTGTCAGCTCAAGGTACCCGCATGCCTCGCCCTGAGCCATCAAGGCATTCCTCTGTGGATGGATTTCTAGTATACAGAATGAGGGATAGATCGGGTAGGAAAAATCAGTCTAGCACACAACTTGATGAGTAGAGCCGCGAGTCTAGCCAATATGTGCCAGAAACTGGAGCCTCGCAAGCACCCCTCACAAGACCAAGCTTTGAGGACCATACAGAGATGCCTCTTCACATTGTTCCAATTGAGGGAGCAGCTCCAGTGAGCTATCCAGGCCCTTATAACTATACTTTTGAGGATATGAACGCCTCAACCGCTCACCTTTTTGAATTCTAAAAAGTAACTCCCTCTAATCAATCATTGTAAATACCACTGCACTTTTACTGATTTTGCTTGTTAATTGTCTAGGATTCTCTTTCAGACTTCTATCCACACAAAGGACTGTGTGATTTAAGTTTGGGGGAGGGTTCTAGAGTGCACTTAACTATGTTTTCTGTGTTCTTATTTTCTTTTCTCATAGTAGATCATGCATTCATATGAGTTTGATAAAAATCCAAAAAGTTGTTTGTTTTAGCATATTGGATTGCATAGCATAGCATGTAAGACTTATAAAAAACCATAAAAATTTGAAATGTTTTGAAAATGCATTCCATAAAAACAGAGTGTTCATGTAGATGCATTCATTTAGCCTTGTGTCTAGGCTGCATTCATTTAGGATTCATGCATTTGCATTCGTGTTTTGGGAATTATCTTGTTAAGGATGTGCAGTCTTGTTAAGTTAGTTAGCTAGTAACCATTGTGAATCCTTTTGATTGGTAGTTATTTCCTTTGTAAAGTTGAAGTAGATCATTCACCTTAGAGAACTATGCTTGTGTTGTGTCTCGAAATAGTCTTGTTTGATCCCTTCAAATTGAATTGAAACTGCCAATCTAGGGCCTAAAGATGCATTGAATAGCTTCCTTCTTTATGCTTAACATAATATGTTTTTTGTGGTAAATCCCTCTCTTGAATGAACCTGAATGCGAAGTGATAGGTTGCCCACAAAAGGAACCAGGAGTGTGTGTAAACCCGTACACTTTTGCGTGTCTAGGACGGGTGAAACATCTGGGAGAATGCGTAAACATGTACTCTCTCACGCCTATGTAAATCCACCTATCCATGATTAACACGGTTTGGTGAAGCAATCAGGAGGAAGCATAACCCCGTAGCCTTTCACGACTGTGTAAATCCGCCCAATTATTTCGCATACAGCTTTGTGAAGCAGCTGAGAGGATACGTAAACCTGTAGCCTTTCACGCCTGTGTAAACCAATTCTGGAGAACCAACAAATAAAGGACAAGTGCAGATAAGTTGAAAGTAAATAGGAGAGGGAGACATTTGTGTTGAGGTAATGATTGTGTTAAGTCTAGGGAAGTCGAATTATATATTCTCTTACCTCTAGTCCCTTTTAAGGCCCGCACCACTAGAAATAAGGGATTGAACATGTATTCTTAGATTCCAGCTTAGACATTAGGGATCTATAGACTGGATGCTAAGCTTGAATGCGATTATATTGTGGTTTTCCAAAGTGATAAAGGTTCATATGTGGATTACAGCCCTAGCTTAGTTGCTCATTGAAAGAGATATTCCCTGTGTTTGCAACTTCTCCATCTTAGGTCATTGCACTTGCTTGAGGCCAAGCAAGATCTAAATTTGGGGAAGTTGATATGTCTGGATTTTACTGCTTTTTAGGACGATATTTCAAGTCATTTTGCATCCATATACATAGCATTTCCATAGCTTTGTATTTTGCACTTGCATTTGCATTTGGAACCGTTTGGACATAAAAAGGACTGGACTGTAGAATTAGAAAGAGAATGAGGAGCCCTCATCAATGAATTAATGAATTTATTCGCTCTTTTCAAAGGAAGAAGTGACAGAAAAGGTCGGGACAATGGCTGACCCTCATTCTTTGAGAATCAAAAAGAGACTTTTTCAAGTTTGAATTTGTTTATTTGGAATCTCGGTTCATTTTATCTGATCTTTAGTTTATTTTCTAGTCCGGTTTAGTCTTTCCGGCAATTACATTGGCTTCTTTATTTCTTCATATTTAAAAATAAATTAGATTAGTAATTCATGTTTGCTTTATTAGTTTAATTGTAATTAAACTCGGCTCAATCAATTTAGTAAAAAAAGGGTTGGAACAAATTACTATAATTTGTCCCTCCTACGGATTAGTCGACACTTTTCACAAATTTTACATACGGAAGCCCTTATTTTCATAGTTGTTATTCCTTGAGAAATCCTGGAAATAACAATGGGCAATCCTGAGCCAAATCCTGGTTTACAAGAACAAACTGGAGTTTAGAAAACGAGAAAAAGGGATAGGTGTAGAGGATACAAGGGACCATTTGGACGATGTTGGAATGCAAGAATGGATCAGAGGAAGCAGTCAAGACCAAGATCCCTCGTGTCTTGCAGCTTAGCCTCGCAGTTCCCATTGCGAGTGTTGACTAGAGTTTGACCTGGTGGACGCAAGCTCCCGTCTTTCTGGAGACAAGCGATCCTTAAAGTTCCGCCTCGCGATCCACCTGTGAGTGTTGGGCTTGACAAAAGAAAGGAGCATGCCTCCAACCCATGCCTCGCGATTCAACATGCGAGTGCTACACTTTATTTTCATTTCATTGACTTTTTATGTCGGTTTGATCGATTAGGTTAACCTTGTAAGTGGGCTATAAATACACTTATAGCCCACAAAAACAAGTTTATGCACTCTATTATGTTATTGTCCAGATGTATTATGCCTCCAACCCATGCCTCGCGATTCGACCTGCGAGTGTTACACTTTATTTTCATTTCGTAGAATTTTTTAACTCGGTTTGATCGATTAGGTTCACCTTGTAAGTGGGCTATAAATACACTTATAGCCCACAAAAACAAGTTTATGCAGTCTATTATGTTATTTTCCAGATCTAGAAATATTAAGCTTACCTTTTTCTCTCCAGTTTATGCTATTTGGATGATTAGATCCGTTTGGGATCATTAAGGTATTTAGTTTTCTGCTTTCATCTTTTGTTTATTTTCCCTTTTATCTTTCCATTTATGTCTTTTATTTCCATTTCCATGTTTGTGCCTCTTAAGATGAAATCTGAGTAGATCCTTTAGGGATCTCGAGGATGGGGTATATTAGTACAGATCCAAGGTGTTCTAAGCATGCTTAAGGTTGTTTATGCATAGATCTCTTCGAGTTAGGTTGTCCTTAAAGCTTATCTCTTTCTAATCAACTGAGATATGATCTGACCCATTTCCGCCTTCTAAGTGTTTGCTGAAATGTTTGTCTGAAACTTTGCTTTAAGTAATAGATCCTGACCTAAGAGATTGTTGTTAGGACTATTATTAGACTATTTTAGGTCTGATCTTAATGCCTCTTATCTTATAATCATTGATGACAATCGAATTTGATTATTTTTTGAGTTGAGTTTCATGTCAATATTGCTAGTTTCCTGTCTAGAGATCGTTGTGATTAGGTTGTAAAGCAAGCATTAGACCCCTTGGTAATGTCCTGATCGTTGACCCAAATCCTTGAGAACCCATTTCATCCAATTGCTATTTGCCTTTATCATATTCTGTTTTTAGCTCATTTCTCTATATTTTATGCCCTGTTTTTAGTCTACTTCTCTGTTTTATATTTTGCTTGTTCATGATTGTGACATAATCATTCTCATTGCTATTGATTTGGCTTGGATTAGATAGGCTGAGTGAATCTTGATTGCATGCTATTAACCGAGATGGATTGATACCTATTATACTACAATAGATTTGCATAAGCAGACGTGAAAAATCTGTTTATCGATTGACGCCATTGCCATATCGGTTTAACTAAGCTTCAATTAGGAATTTCAGCTTTCTGAGACCAAGTTCTAGTTACCATTTGGGTTGATTTGCTTTGTTACACTTGGGAACTTGGATCTCTTAAGACCAGCTTCCGGTTCTACTAACCAATTTTTGTGTTTTTAGTGAAGTTTTAGGACTCGTAGGTTGCACTTGCAGTACAAGCCGCGAGGCCAGCCTTAAGTTCAACCTTCTCCAACACTCGCAACACAATCTTGACTCCTGCAAGTTGAGCTCCGCTTTCTAGGTTGGGATTCTGAAGTTCATGCAAACGAGATCGAAGGGCCATCAAAACCTATTCAGATATCTGGACAATATCCACTTGCTTCCAGAGAATTGAGAGAGCAAAGAGAAAGGATTTAGACAAATACTACACAGAAAGTGTACAACTTTAGAAGGATCTAGTGACGGTATACCACCACCTCCAGCTGTTGCTGCTCAACAAGTGAGGGCTTAAGCTAGACGCCCACGATACATTGGAGCTAGTTATACACCAAACATTCATACTCAACGGAATGGCATTCTGTCCCCAACTATTCCAAACTACAACTTCGAGATTAAGAGTGGTCTCATAACAGTGGTCCAAAGCAACAAGTTCCATGGACTGCCTTCTGAGGACCCCTTGGATCATCTTGATAAGTTTGAAAGGCTCTGCAGCCTAACAAGAATTAATGGTGTAAGTGAAGACGCGTTGAAGCTCAGACTGTTTCCCTTTTCACTTGGGTACAAAGCTCACTTATGGGAGAAGCATCTTCCAACTGGTACATTAACGACGTGGCCAGATTGCAAGCGGGTCTTTCTCTTCCACATCATCTTCTCCCTCATCCACCTCAAAATTCAACATAGATTCAACTTTCACACTCTACAATACTTTTGCTTAATAAAACTCAACATCATACCTCCACTAATTTTATTTTATATTTTTAGTTTATATTTGTGTTTTTGCTTTTATGGTTATATACTAATACAAATATAAAAAATAAAATTAAATATTGAATAGTTAAAAATCAATATCTTTAAGTTTTTAACAGCATATGGCATGAAAAATTTGGTGAAATGCTATAGTTTGGTACGTTTTGGAGTTGGATGGAAAATTGATTCTGAAGCTGATAATTATTAGGGGTTAGTAGTTAAAAAGTAATTAGAATAATTTTGGGAGCTATAAGGGTTATTATTAGGATATATTTTCCTAAATATAGATTGATAGCAAAAATATAGTAGAAAAAATGATTTCTTATTTGTGTTTGTTTGAATTGAGTGAAACTAATTTCTATTTATTGATAATAAAAATGATGAATTTTGGTATAAAACTTTTAAATTAAATTACATAATTTATAACATAATTGGTCTTAAATAATTGAGATGAAAAAAAATCCTACAATCTCAACAACTAATGAAAACAGGAACATGTCTTATTCATATATTATTAAAAAATAAAATAAAAATCAATCCGTCACTACACACTACGTGGCGTAGTGAGACCTATTGTTTCAAGTTTCACGCTGTTGAATCATTTCAACTGTGTTGAAACCATCTTTTTGTCAACATTGCGCCACAACTGGTAGGCTTATTTATCAAGTTCTTATATAGTATAGGTGGTAGGACTCGATCCCTGATGTTGGAACCAAAATCGATTGGTACAATTGATTATAAACCTGAAAAAAAAGATTCAATGAATAAGATTGAACCTTAGAGAAAGAGAATCACGAGAGTTGCAGAGGCAAGTAGTACTTCTAAATTTGGGCGAAATATTCACTCTCTACGGTGAGAGATCATGAATGAAGATCACTTAGAGGTATACTATGCGGCTTAGCTCCAAGTAATAGAGATAAGCTTCAAGATTTTTTAATGGCAGATTGAAGAAACGAAGTACAGAACCGAAGAAAAAACTTTAAAGAAAATCGATTTATCCAGAGATGATGAATTGATTTATTGATTTTCTGTTTTCCAATTCCTACTCTTCGAATCACAATATGTATCTTCAAGCTCCTAATATATTACTTTTGAGTCGGTGAATCGCTTCATTAAACAAGATTTAGAGGATACTTAATGGACACGTGGTTTAATGATTTAAACAAGTGTGAATTGATTCAGTTTATGTGAATTCTGTTCAAAACAGAATTTCAACTAAGTGAATCTATTATTATAAACTACAATATCCAACAATCCCCACTAGTTTATAACATGAAGTAATATCCAAACCATTGATGTCTTAAATGACTTGAATCATTATATAAAGAATCTATGCAACAGAATGTTAACAACATTCAACATACAACAAACTCTGCATACTGCAGATTTTATGATACATGAATAATGTTTCAGATTTTCTTGAGACTTCACGCTTCAGGCTTTGTTAGAACCAGAGCATACTTCTCCATCTAATAACGTATTCATTTTTTCATTCCAACACCTTGCAAGTACAATAAGCATCTTTTGTTTTGAACCTTGAACTGAAGTTTCTACATACGTAGTCACTAACAGTGGTAACTACGAAGTTATTGACTAAGTGTTACATAAAAATTATACAAATTATATTTGAAATTCTTTCCTACAAGCAAACTCATTTTCACTTTACAACTCGATTCATTGCTCAGTTCAGAATTTCAAATATCCATGACACTAACAAAAACAACATTCTCCCTTTGTTTAGAACCTTTAACTGATGATAGAGTCAAATAGTGGTAACTATAGAAGAAAGTGTCCTCATATCACAACAGACCCATCTCTTTCTCTTAGCTGTGTCTAGCACCTTATGTCCACACAATGCTTTAGTTAGAGGATCCACTATGTTCTTTCTAAAACAGACATATTCAAGCGTTAATACACCAACTTCAAAAAGCTTCTCAACATTTTATGTCTTAATCTTATGTGTCTCTTCTTCCCATTGTATAATCTGTTTAATGCTACTGCAATAGCAGATTGACAATCACACTTCATTGAGATCTAATCACATTGACAGTCAAACATGGGAAGATCTGAGAACACATTTTTCAACCAGTCAGCTTCTTGAGCTGCCAGTTCCTTATAGTTTGTTATGACTTTAGAGACACTCTACTTCTTAACATGATATTCATGTTATAGATCTTGATCTTAATTCAACTACTAAGAGTTTCACAACTAAGTCATTAAGATCATTAGTTCTTTTTATTTTGTTCCAAGAGTGCTTAAAAAGACATGTTACACGTCTTTTATTTTATAGCAAGAGCTCTCGGGATCATTCACCTAGTGTAAGTTATTACTTTCACATACAGGAATGAGATTGAAAGACGATCATTACGTTTCATCTCTATACCTAAAGTTTCAGTCTCTTTTCATCATCATTGATCAAAGACTCCACAAGTTTAAAACCAATAACTATATTCCTTTCTCTACCTTTTCTTTTATTACTAACTAGAAATAGAGACTTTGAGAAGAATTTTCTTAGTAACATAGCAAATAGGTAATCAACATACACTACTTCAAGAATAATTCAGTTTAACAAAAAATATTTTACCAAAATCCAAGATTCAGGTTTATCTAAGAACTAGTAACAAAACCAAGGCCAAAATATCTTCTACTTTTAATTCTATTGCTCTTCAAATGTTCTTCACCCTTATCATGTACGAACAACACTAGAGATTCTAAGATAATTAGACTTTAAACTCTTCTCAAAAGAACCACTTTTAAATCATTCAAGGAAGATAGCATATATAATCTTAGCTCCAATACTTGTTCTTTAAAATTAGGTAAACCAGCCCTGACAAGACAGTCTAAACCTATATACAAGACAAATTTGACTAATAACTATACCACAATTTAAAAGGTGTTTCAGTCATACCTTTATTGCTTTCACCCCATGATGCATCCGAAAGATTTTCCTTTTGATGTGGTGGTAACTTACAATCTTGCTTCAAGCTGTTAAGATTGTAGTGAACGATTTATTCCTTTAATTTGTAATATTCAGCTTTTCTTCATTTGAATCAAGGCTTATGACAATATAACTTCAGCCTTTGTCTGTCGTTGTAGTTTCGTCTTCTTGGCAACATCTTTCATGTTGCAACATCACGACAAGTAACCAAATTTCCAATGTCTCTACAAGCTTTTCTATTCTATCTTCCATGTCCACAAAGTTTTTTTTTTTTGGTTTGGCTTCATCAATGAAACCTCGCTAAAGATGAAGATCAAAAACTTTAGACGCTGTAACTGAACATGTTGTTCTTCTTCTAAAATATGAAGTAACGCTCCTCAATACTCAATAACAAAGAAGAAAAGATATCCCAGAGATGAATACTTTATGTCTCCGCTTTGACTCAATCAGACGCCACTTTCTCTGGATCTTCATCAAGATCAAAAACAATCAAGACGGCTTCTTGGAAGAAGAAAGACAATTCTTCTAACCAGCGATGAAATATTGGACAGGAAACCAAGGTTGTGGTTGAGAATCTGACACGACTTTGAGATGAAGACTCTGCCAAAACCATTTGATGTTTTCCCGGCTGAGAATGGTTCTTGCGTTGGGGCTTCGATAAATCTGATACGGCTCCAATATACACCATCTTCTTTAATTCTCTCTGGTGAGAGTAGCGAACTTTGATAAATCAGGTACTGCAGATAACTTCGACATCTTTCTTTGATTCCGAACAAATTATTTCGCTCAAGATTATTGGGACCAAAATCAATTGGAACAATTGGTTATAAACCTACAGAAAAAAAGATTCAGTGAAGAAGATTGAACCACAGAGAAAGAGAGTCACAGGAATTGCAGAGGCAAAGCAGTGCTTCTGAACTTGAGCAAAATATTCACTCTCTACAGTCAGAGATCATGAATGAAGATCACTCATCCATAATATGGCTATAGTGGATCCATATGTAGAGTAAGTAAATCAGTAATTACAGTTTATTAGATAGCTTAACATATAATATAAGACAAATTCCTTCATTTTGTTTTGTTTTTGTTAGTGAGCCCTTGCAATATTTACAAGAATCCAATTGAAGATGCAGTTGTGATGCATCACATTTGTGGAAGATGCATACTCAAAATATGCATCATGGCTTAAAGCAAAGGCCAGTTACAACCCAAACAAGTATTAGTAAGTAAGATATGGTAGTTATGATGAGTTTCTGACTTGTTTGTTCATATATTTTAGGTTCCTATTGACTCAACAGAACATGAATCAAGACTAAAATGGTTGGCATATGGTCCATATAGTACTGCACGATCGTATACCGGTTACATAGTGAATGGTGAACGGTTTCGTACAGTATTTGTTGATAGGAAAAGTCATAATAGTGGAGTCTTTTATGAAGCTACAACAATATGTAGGTCGAGTGCAAAAGATATTTCACAAGTGGTTGATTTGGTTTTGTATTACGGAAGAGTAACTGACATAATACTGTTACATTACAATGTGTTTTGTGTTCCTTTATTTCGTTGTCAGTTGGCGGTAAGAGGTAATGGAGTTAAGGTAGAGGATTGGTTTACACTTTCAGTCTGAATCATAGTCAAGTTAGTTTTTCAAGGGATCCTTACATATTAGCATCACAAGCAAAGCAAATATTCTACTTAAATGAATATGAGTCCTCAAGCTGGCATGTTGTGATGAGAAGACCATCAAGGAGATTCAATCAGAATGATCTACAAGATGGAATCTCTAACTTTGGGCTATTGATACCAACAATCGAGATGAATGTCAAGACAGAGATTGATATGGACGATGCAGAAACTGCTAGAAATGATTGTGAAGGAACTTATGTTTTAAATGTAGTGTCATGATCATGGAATTTCTTGATGTCTATAAATTGTCTGATGTCTAAGTGTTAAATGTGTTGATTTTGTTAAGTTTATAGATGTATGATGTGTTGTTTATCTATAAGTGTTAAGTTTAGAGATGTTTGATCTGTTGAATTCTCGTATAAATGTTAACTTTGTAGATAAGTGATGTGTTACTCTGAAGATGTCTTTGGTATAGGTGTTAAATTAATTACGGTCTAATGTGTTGATTATGTCGTATATATATTGACTTTGTGATGTGTTAATTGTCTTATATATATTTCAGGTGAATTAATATGAGAAACAAAAGAAACTAGGCAGGAAAGGAAAGAACAAGAATCTTGGTGCAGCAGAAGCCCTAGAAGATGTAGAACATCTACCAACCATCGAGCTAGATGTACAACACCAAGATGAACGTCCTGTATGAGAACACGACTTATAAAACCAG
Organism: Lepidium aucheri; assembly: GCA_900406435.1. Taxonomy (NCBI): domain Eukaryota; kingdom Viridiplantae; phylum Streptophyta; class Magnoliopsida; order Brassicales; family Brassicaceae; genus Lepidium; species Lepidium aucheri. Next base: position 17,762 of record OVBA01001020.1, on the reverse strand, counting down.
CAGCATCCAATAGATACACAACACTTGAACGAAAATGTGAATGTTCGAATTTCTACAGCTGAAGTGTCTGACAGAGAACGCAAAATGTGAACCTAAGCGTAAAAGACAAAGAAGACCAACAAAGATGAAAGACATTGCCAAGGATTCCAAAATACATCTCAACTTCAATTTCATAGGAGAACCTTATTGTCCTAGTTCATTGAAGTTATCATCACACGTAGGCTCTCTGGTACGAGAACATGTTCACTACACAATCAAGAGTTGGACAAAAATAGGGGACGACATCAAGACAATTCTCTGGAAATCTCTACAAGTAACATTTTTCTCTAAAACCTAAATGTAATCTCATTGTATTAACTAAGTTTTGGTTGTAAGTGAACACAGGCCAGGTTTGAACTCGATGAAGAATATCAGAAGACTGCAGTGCTTAAGCAGATGGGTTATCTATGGAGGTCTTTGAAGTCACGCATGGTTTCAGATAATATTAATGCTGGTAATGCTCAGCAAAGGATGAATTTGCGTCCCAAGAACGTTTCACCAATTGAGTGGCGTAAATTTTTCAAACTTAAAACTAGTCAAGAGTTTTATTATTAACTAACTAAGCATATTACTTTCTTATATAGTAGATTACGTATTAACTCCAATATGTTAGGTTGTGAGTGATAGCTACAAAGAAAGAAGGAGCAAACAAATTTCTCACACTTGTAGCCGCAAAGAAATAGTCAGCTTAGCGGAGGAGATGGTAATGACATAACAATTTTCTTGTTTTTTCTGATTCAGCATACTATGTTAATGTTCTTTTGTGTGTAGAAAAATTCTAGTTCAGATCCGTCTGAAGTTTCAAGATTAAAGGTGTGGGTTAAGTCACATACCAAAAAAGATGGCACACCAGTGAATACAAATACAACTGAGAAGATTGTGAATTGTAGAGTGTTGCTTATTATTTCTTGTTTATTTTTGGTTTTCAGTTATATTCAGTACCCACATCTGTTTCATTTAATTTTCAACAAAAGGCAGCTGATATTATTGAAAATAAAACGCCATCTACTGCAATATTTGACGGAAAAGATACACTCAACAAGTTGTTGGGAACTGATAACCTTGGTCGTATAAGGGTAATGTGTAGGAACATGAAAAAAACCAAATTAGCGTGTTTCCAAGTGAAGAGCACGTGCATGGATGATATGTTGCAGAATCAAGCTCAACTACAACAAAAGGTCTGTGAGTTACAAGATGAACTTTCCAAGCTGAGGAACCAGGTAAGACATGTAACTCGAAAACATTTAAAGAGCATAAATTGCAGATATAGAGCTGAGTCGTCTTTTAAATGTTACAGAAACATGAACCTGAAGTTGATGAAAACTCAGCTGCAAGAGTAAGTCCTATAAATCAAATATGTCATTTAGTACTTAGAAATTTTTGAATTTTATAACTTTGCAACATGAACATCTGTTCTTTTAATTATTGTGAATATAGAGTGTGAATAAAAGAATACAACCAAAGTGTATCTTGCTTGACTAGTGTGGTTTTGATGAAACTCTTTCTGAGGGGAGGATTATTTCTAATGATCCAGACAATATAGTGAATGAAAGTCGCTAGGTCCTACAAGTGTTAAAGTTTTGGTTGAGACAGCTATTGTACCAGAAGCTTTTCTTTGGAGACCTGCTGCTAAAATGTTTGTAATTAGGGAAGTTGTAGGTCATATGATTGCATGGCCGGCCTATAAATGTGTTAATCTGAAACAACCAAGTCAACCAGACACACCACTGGTAAATACATTCAACTTAATATCTTGTTAACTAGATTTATGAGTTAAAGAATTACACAGAGTCATGATCAGTTAACATACATTACTTTTGTTTGAATGTGTTTGACAGGGCTCTAACAAGTGCAAACTGCTTGATTTTTCTTCACACGATGTTATTGTTGCTGAAGGACGTTGGCCTACACAAGAACAAAATGCGTTGGTTAATGGACTTTCTCTTGGACCTAAGGCAGTGAAAGTATTTGTTGATGTTGTACATATTTCTGACACTTTTATATGGAGGCCTATGACGGATGTGGCCTACTTAAAGGACTGTCTATAGTCTTTTGTAGCATGACCAGCTGCCAAAGTCATTTTCCAAAATACCATAGATGCAATAGGCCATAATTCTCCTCTCGATAATTCTGCATTAGCTGAGGCACATCGTTAAACAACTTGTAAATCACAGCTGGAGACAGATCCTGTAAACAAATATATAGTAGCTTCACAACCATGTGTTGAGAATTCTGCAGCAACAGGTTTAAAATCTCTTGTGAAGATGAGAATATTAGCTCCACAATCACAACTTTGAAGATCTCCGGTAAATTTTTGAATACATTTGTAAAGGTGATCTGGTTAGTTTTCTATATACTAAGAGGTTTACAATTGTAAAATGACAACGTAAAAATGGAACTGGAGGAATTAAGGTAAACCAGAAGTGTAAGCTGATGGATATTAGCGGAAAAAATAGATTGTTGCTGAAGGACATGTTCATTCAGTTGACCCAGATCATAAAGTCTACTTTGAACGCTCGGGGTATAATGCAGCTAAAGTTTGGGTTGACGTGGTGAAAGTAGATGATGCAGCAGTTTGGAAGACAACAGATGAAATTGTGTACATGAAAGACGCACTTGGTTCATCTATTGCATGGCCAATGGATAAGTTGTTCATCTTTTGAAGTTAAGCAACTGGGTAGGTTGTGAAATTAGTGTAATGCATAGAAATGTTTGTATATTGTTGTTAAGGTAATGATGTATGTTATTGCTGGTGGTTGCTGGGAATGAAGAAAATTGGTCCAGCTAAGCTATATGAAGACTAAGGTATCGTACGTTTGTCTTCCAAGACTAAGCTTTATTTAGTAGTTATTTCCAAGACTTCTGGTATTATGAATATTGTACTGCACCCATCGTTAAAAATTATGTTATGAATATATTGAAGGTTATGAATATGATGCTTTACTTTATATGGTGCAAACAGAGCTCTATGCTATAATACATAGGTATACAAATTTGTTTATAGTAGCAACAAAAAATGAGTTATAATGTGCTACTATAGTGAGACAATAATGTCATTGAAATAGAAATTGTAGCATAACTTAGTGATGTAACAAATATATATTACAACTACATTAAGATGCTACAATAGAATGAAAGCCATAAACTGTTATTACATCAAGAATAAAATGTTACTAAAAAACAAATTGTAGTGTAATTTAACGCTATAACAAAATATTATAACTATATTCAGATGCTACAGTAGAATAAGCAACAGTATCACGTAATATGAAATGTAATATATTTCTGTACAAAATCAATAAGAGCTATGATAAACTAAATAAAAGCAGCAAAACTTTGCTATCATATGTAGACATATCATAGCACACGGAAAATATTGCTATTATATGGCTCGAACCTACCGTAGCTGCTAATGACATAGCAAGAGAAAATTCACTATTATACATATATTATAGCATATTATTTGTGTTATTAATAAACTTTTTTCTTGTAGTCTTGATTCATGTTCTGTTGAATCAATAAGAACCTAAAATATATGAACAAACAAGTCAGAAACTCATCATAACTAACATATCTTACTTACTGATACGTGTTTGGGTTGTAACTTGCCTTCGCTTTAAGCCATGATGCAAAACTTTGAGTATGCATCTTCCACAAATGTGATGCATCTCGACTGCACCTTCCATTGGATTCTTGCAAAAACTGCACGTGCTCACTAACAAAAACAAAACAAACTGAAGGAATTTGTCTTATATTATATGTTAAGCTGTCTAATAAACTGTAATTATTGATTTACTTACTCTACATATGGATCCACTATAGCCATATTCTGGATGACTGCTAGATGTGCTATTTTCAACTCCATTTCATTAAGAGTGACTGAAGTTCCTTCAGATATCGGATGACCCTCTAGAATAGAGTTATTCTCATACTCAATATTTCTATCAATTTTTTTTTTGAACATTTGTCGACTTCTTGAGAAATTCACTACAAAACTGAATACACTCTTCAGCTAAATAAGACTCGGCAATACACCCTTCTGGTCTTGCTGGGTTTCTCACATAATCTTTCAAAACTTTCATGTATCTGAAAAATATAAATAATACTAGATTAACAACATAATAGTCAAAATTAGAATATGTTAATATCTGTTTAACTTCTAAAACATACCTCTCAAATGAGTACATCCACCTGAAATGAACTTGTCCACATAACCGGGCTTCTCTTCCTAGATGTACCGTCAAATGAACCATGATATCAAAAAAACTAGGCGGAAAATATCTTTCAAGCATACAGATTGTTTCAATAATTTCGCCTTCTATTTTCATAATCGGTTCTATATCAATTACTCTCTGGCACAAGTGGTTATAGAATGTGCATAAATGGACAATTGTTACCCCTGCACCTTTTGGTAACAAACCTCTAATATCGACCGGGATAAACTGCTACATTAGAACATGGTAATCATGTGATTTCAGACCTGATACCTTGCAATCTTCTAATAATACACCTCTTCCTATGTTTGAACAACACCCATCTGGCCTTTTGAAGTCTAAAAGTCGCCTAGAAAATATTTTCTTCTCAGTCTTAGATAGACAACAAGGTGCTGGTGGAAGATAAGTCAGTTTTCCTTGTGTCTTAGGATGCAATTCCATTCTCATACCGAGCTCCTCTACATCCTTACAAGCTTGTAGACCATCTTTAGATTTTCCACAATGCAATACTGTAGACACGAGACTAGCACCAACATTCCTCTCCACATGCATTACATCTAAAGTGTGCCTTACTGGAAGTTCCTACTCAACATACATAACATAAACTGAGTCAAATTAAACAATATGTGATTGATGATATTAGGGAACAAAATACAACCATGATATCAGAACATACCTCCCAATAAGGTAGCTTGAAAAATATAGATCTTTTTTCAATCTTGATAACTCCTCTGCTTCTACTTTTAATTCTTCTTCTTATTATTCACTAGATGAATCTTCACTGTCAGATCGTAGTACAGGATATTCTAGTTTTTTTCTTTTACTAACAAATCATTTCAAATTTTTGAAATCTTTTTTGAAAATTTTCAGGTTCTGAGAAATTTCCTTCCCAGTCAAAATTCTACCCTTCCACATTCTCAACAGTTCCATCAAACCAAGATTTGTTACTTCTAAAAATATGAGATGGTGGCAGACCCTTTCTATGACCACATAGACGTGTTTTCAGCTGTATTTTAACCACAACAAATCTGTGTTTTTACCACATACAGGAAAACCCATTTTCCTTTAACTTTGCAACCTGCTAGATTCTCATATGCAGGGAAGTCGCTAACTGTGCAGAGCAGCATTGCCTTCAGCTGGAACATTGATTTAGTAAGAGCATCATATGTTAACTCTTCATTGGTTCAAAGATGTTGTAAATCCTTTATAAGTGGCTCTAAGTAGATATCAATACTATTATCAGGCTATTGTGGACCAGGAATCAACAATGTAAGCATTTTCCTTCTTCATGCATAAGTTAGGTGGCAAATTGTAATTAACCATCAGAACATGCCAGGAACTATACTTGCTATTTTTCATATTAAATGGATTGAATCCATCTGTTGACAGTCCAAGTCTCATATTTCTTGCTTCGGCTGCAAATAAAGGAAACTTGTTATTCATCTGATCCCATTTAAGTGAATCCACAGGATGCCATCACTGCTTATGTTATTAAATTGCCAGGTTAAATCCTTAGCTATCTCTTCAGATCTAAACATTCGCTTCAACCGTGGAATTATCATAAAGTAGCGTAATACTTTCTGTGGGACACTTTTCTTTACTCTACTGGTATTTGTGTTGATCTTCCATCTTGAAGCCTTACATTTGGGACAATAATTAAGCTTCTTGTACTTATTTCTGAACAAATAACAGTCATTGACACAAGCATGTATCTTCTGATAACCCATGTCAAACGATTTCAAAAATTTCTTCACCTCGTACAGTGATGTGTGCAACACATTATCGTCAGGCAGCATCTCTGGTAATGTCTCCAGCAGATCATTAAAACTCTTGTCAGACCAACCATTTTTTGTTTGAAGTCTGAATAGTGAAACAATAGCCGACAACTTGCTATGATTAACACAAGTTGGATATAACAGAGTTCTCGCATTTGCAACCTTTGCAAGGAACTCATCCTCCTTCTTATCATCACCCTCTGCAATCTCACACATATCAAACTTACTATCAAACTCTGCATCCAACAGTTCATCCGCTTGATATAACCCAAATATCTCTTCATTACACTGGCTTATTTTTCTCTCACTTTCAGCCCCTTTTTTTAATTCTCCATGATGATACCATCCAGACTCCATCATACAGGACTTATCCATTCCCCGTATCACTAGATGGTCTACTGCAACACTACTAGGGTGACGATCTATGTTAAGACAATCAGTGCAAGGACATATGATCATATCATTGTCTCCTAAAGTCGAAGCTACGGCTTGTACAAAATTAAAAGCCCCTCTTTCATACGCAGGATCAACTTCTTAACACATCATTGTATGCAAAAATAAATAAAAAAGTAAAGTCGCCAATTCCAAATGAAAACTAAAGTATTTTATAGAAAGACCTTACCTGCAAAGATGCACCCAATCCTTGTGAATCATTATATGTTCTAACATTAATATAAACCAAACTAATTAACAAATAAATCAAACTATACTCTATCTATAAACAGATAATCTCAAAATTTTGAAAGTAACACTAGATCAACAATTATACAAATCACTGACAGTATTCTAAGACCACAACAACAGAGACACATACAACACACAGAGAAACTTTACAAGTTAAACTTATTAGTATCAGATTCAAAGAGAAAGGGTACTAACCTGCCTGCGAAAAGAGCCAAAGAAAAGCTTCAATTCTCGTTACTTGTAGTTAACACCACTTGCAAAAAAAACAAAATATAATAAACAACAATTAAACATATAGCATGACACTTATACTCAGAAATACTAAGCAACAGTTAAACATACTAAGCAGTTACTATAGATAAAACTAGTTCATTGTTGTACAATAATAATGTAAGCATTGTTAGTGTTCAAGAACGGATGCAACTTAATAAGCAAATTATTAGCAGCAATTTACAATCTTCATCACAACAAAGATGCATCACCAATTATAAATATTCTTTGGTAAAAAGACTTTAGTATGATTTCACAATACACAAACTAACGAAAGTATTCAATGTTTTAAAAGAACAGATGCATCATATATAACTCCATATTCATAATTTCTCTAATCAAAATTATTCAGAATATCTCTAAAAAGAACATATGCATCGCATATAACCTTCTTTACCAACACTATATGAATGAAAGTATAAAGCAAAAATCTCAGAATGAAAATTACTTTGAAACCGAAAACCTATTTAGGTGTAAACCCAAAATCTTAGAACACATAATAATCTAAAATTGATAACACAACAAGATTTAAACCAAAAAATCTTAGAATATAAAATCGGAACTATTGTCCAGGCGTATTGAAATTGAAATAGATATCGAAAACCAGAACAAACAGTCTAAACAATTGCAAACAGATATCAAAATTATGATCTGAACTATTGCAAACCAGAACCTCAGAAATTCAAAACAGATATCGATAGATGATAGGAAGAAATTGGAGCAAAACAATAAAATTAGGGAAAAATAGATGAAGTTGAAACATGCTTCGATAGCTGAGAGAGGCAAAATTAGGGCCAGAAGAGAAGATTTGATCGTCGAGAATGAGAGAAATCAGAGATGAGATTTTGTGATTTTCTTTATGTTATGTTGAGAAGGGTTTACGAAGAGGGAAGAAAAAAAACTTAAGGTTTCCGTGGCGAGTTCATAAGGTTTTGGGAATAAGTGAATTTTAATGAAATATTATAATAGCGTACATGCAATGCTATGAAAGAGTAACCAAAATTGTAAAGCATCAATAATAGCAATTCAGCAAAACGAGCTATCAAACATTGCTATCAATGTATAATTTTTTTGTAGTGTGGCATTCCATTAATGTGATATAAGCTTCCTTGGTTCTGGTTTGAAGATCTGAATAAAATTCCCTATTTAGATCCTTGATCTCTCTCTTCAGGCTCTTTAGTTTGCGTGCAAGAATGAACTGACAAGATCCCATAATTTTGTACTATGCCAATGATTGATAACCGGGAGTAGAAAATCTCGGTGATCGAAAGAGAAAATATGAAACCATGAAATAAGACTTCCTAATCTCCGGAGTTCCCATAACTATAGAGATAGGTGTGTGACCCGAGAAGCTTAGCCAACCAAAATGGGCATAAGCCATTGGAAATGATAGCAGCCAATTATCATTAACCAATGCTCTGTCCAGCTTTTTAGCAATTGGATTTTCTTCTTGGTTATTCCACCAGGTGAAGAAGTTACCTCTGTTGGTCATATCATGAACATTAGTATAGTTAATACAAGCCCTAAACTCAGCCATTCCACCTGAAGTACGACTACTGCCTGAAATGTGTTCTTGAAAAAATCTTGTTTGGTTGAAATCATCCAAGGGTGAGAGTTAATTGATGAGTCTCGTGATAAAACCTAAATCTCTTCCCATAAATGTTGTCTGCCATAACGACAATTTAACGCATGTAGGAAGGAGACAACAATGGTGTTACCAGTAGAAGGAATTGTGATGAGACAAGTAATTAGTTGAGATGACTTTGAATAGATGGTCAACTGAATATGTGATTTCCAAATAACCCAATATGTCCCAGACGAGAGTATTTATAGCGTTGCAATCCTGAAAGATAGACTTAACATACTTCTTAAAATTAAAAAACTTGACCCAAGATTCCACTATACAACCAAAATTCCACCACTGCTACCAAAGCCAGAACTTAAGATGTCTCCGCTTACATGATTGTTATACTCTCTAACGTTCTAGCAAAAAAATTCCACCTGCATACTTATTATTTAGATTTGGGGGGGGGGGCTCTCTTCCCCGAGGCCACAAGATCATCTCTCACTTGTTTCTTAGGAAGAATCTTATCCAAGACCAGCGCATCGTCTGGATAATCATCCTCTTCCGACATGGGATCCGGAGATGAAGAGTCCTCTACAGATTTTGACTGTGAAGAATAACTCGAAGAGGTGGTGGAGTAATCCACAGTGACTTTCTTTCCTTTGCCCTTAACAACAATCTTTATATTTCTCTCTTTGGAGGAGGCGTGTTCCTTGGTGCTTGGCTGAAGATCAACAACAAAGATATCTGCAGAGACAGCATTATCCAAATGTGATTCATTGGGTTTATGATTGGGTTATGGGCTCGAGGCTCAACTTTTGTCCTTTCGATGACGACTTGGGCTTTTCCTTCGAGAGGATGTTCTCTCTGGCTCTATATCTGATTGTAGTTGCTTGCTTCTAACTTTTTTCTTTGTAACTAGCAGTCACTTGGTAGTTTGATTTCTTAGTTTTAGCTTTGTGGTAATAAGAGTCCTCATGAGTTTTGGACTGACAGAGCGAGCAAGTAGATGGAACTGTTGGACATCTTTTTATTGAGTGGCCAATTTGGTTGCAATGGGAGCATGCTGGAGAGAGCTAAGGGCTGGATATTTGAATTGCACATATTTCTCAAGTGTTGAATTTAGTTAGGACCACTTTAGGCAATGGAGTAGTAATATTCACAATGGTAAAATCTTTGCAACTTCTAGATCCAAACGCTTAGCAGTTGCTGGATGTAGATATAAGGCTGGCCTATCATACCTGCAATATGTTCCAAAGTCTTTAGTGCGAAACATTGAGCTGGGACTCCTCGCAGCTCTATCCAGACAGGTGCTTCTTTCAGCTCTAGCATAACCGGAAAAAGACCGGATTCCCAGTTAACTACAAACATAGACTGACAATCTATGTGCCAAACCCCTTGAGCTAGGACCTTTTTGCAAGTTACAGGACATGAATCCTAATGAGAACTGATTTCATACCTTGTTTTGAGATAGTAATATCTCTTTTTTGCTTGCTCCAAATTCCATTAAGTATAGCGTATAGAGCTCCCTTCGGAGGAAGATCTCCATGGAACTGTCCTAAAATGAACTCATCCCATTGGTGCTTGTTCTTGCTGATGACTGAATTTGGGATTTTGACACACATTTCACCTAAATCAAGCAAATATGGAGTGTCTTTCTTCTCCATTTTCCCTGAATTTCTAACCAGAAGGTCTTTCCACGTAGGCTTTAAAGAGGAGGGTTTTTCTTTTGGAAGGGAATTGGTCAACAAAGTGTTCTCTGTCACTAGTTTAGCTGTAATCAAGGGAGATTTTGGAGTTTGCTGTTTCTGGGTCGTTAGATCTGGAGGGGTCTCAGCGACAACAACAGAATGGACATCGATGGGTCCAGAGGGGATCTTAAGACACTTACTCGCCTGATTTTGAGCATTAGAAGTAACAATAGAAGCTGAGACTTCAGTTTCAGAACAAAGGGGAGGAGAATGATTTGCGAAGGAGGAGAAAAAGGTATGTTTTGGAAATTTCTTCTTGTCCTTCTCTTTTTGCTTTTGTTTGCCCATGGGACGGGGAAAAACGGTCATCGGAGATGGCAACAGCGAAACCTAAAACTAGATCTCACAATCGCTCTTATTTTCGCTATAACGTATACACGACCTTTTAATATCTAGCATAAATTCTTCCATACGAACTATAAAATCCTTTTCCATACGAATTATCAAATACTTTTACTATTGATTTTTTTCATCATTATCAAATTATGATTCTTTGGATACAATATGAAACAAAAATTTAGCAAAAACTTTTATAAATATGATCTTGCGCATGACGCAGTTGTAAAACTAGTGGTAATTGAAGGAAAGTAGCGTTGTTAATATCACACAGTTGGAAAACAGCTAGGGACATTACTTTCCCCAAAATTAATATTAATTAGTCCTACACATTCTAACTCTATGTAGTATCTAGAATCTACGAACCCGACACTTTTTTGACTATATTTTTTCTGTTGGTTTCATTCTATTCCAATTATTTTTATATCTTATAGGTGGCGTTTTTTACTTTATTTTTTTTATTTCTTTTGGTCTAGGCCATTTATTTTGTCACGTTCTGTGCTAAGTCATTTTTTTCTTTCATCTGGATTTAGATTAATAAAAAAAAGGAATACAATATTTGATACATAAGTTGAAGGAAAACAAATAAATCCCCAGAAACAAAGTCCAAACAAGGGAAGCAGAAGATATTAAAAGTAGATAAAGCTAAAAAGAGAGATCTCTCGACAAGATATCATTAGATATAACTCCCAAACCCGAAAATTGAAGCCTCCACAAAAAGCATCTGAGTTTGTGGATGACAAAACCTCTTATAGCAGATGAAGCATACCTCACAATGTAAAAAAAAAAAGTTCTACACCGGTAGAATGGTCCGACAATACATACCGGAAAGGACAAGGTCGAAAATAGATGTCGGAAAAGATGAAATCAACCAGATAAAAGCCTAAACATAAGGCAACATAAGACTATACTTCGATCTAAGTCTTGAAGTACAGACAAAGAGCGAGACGAACATAGACGAAATATACTTATTCATGGTTCATATATTTTTATTAAAAATTGAGAAAAAAATTTATTTCGTGCTTCTGTTTGTTTGATTGAAAAATTACACAGATAATAAGACTAATTAAGAAATTTTATATGTTTTTGAAATTAGGAAATTAGTAGTGGAGTCTGAATGTTATAAGACTGAATACCCCTTGAAAATGAAAGAATTGGATGACCCATCTTCTCTGTCTTGCAATTCCAAAATGGTGATAATGGTTGGGATTTTTCATCTTTGTAAGTTTGCAATCTGCATCAACAATTCATATCTGGGTTTCAGAAAAAATATCGAAGAAGATTATAAATCTGGTAGAGATGGATTGGATTGTAGATTTCATTACAGAATCGAAGCCTTGTAGTGGGGTTATGATTTTTTCAGTGTTTTTGGGAATTCTAACTCTTGATGACTTTTCCCTAGCATAACCGTTTCATTTTCTTAAATTTTTAACAAGAATCATAGCTAGAGTTGAAGGTGTGCTTCAGACACTCATGAAGAAGATAAAGACGAGTTGACGGAAAAACAAGTATCAAAATCGAGAACTAATAATTTGTGGACAAAATGTGTATGTGCGGTAAATTATGTGATTGCAGTAAATTGTCTGTTGGATGGAAATAATTATAGTTTGTACAAAATAATAAGACCAGATAATATGAATTAGAAAATTAGGTGTTTCGAAATGAGAACACGCAAAACTGAGAGAAGGGTAAGCGTAGGTAATCAAGAAGAGAAAAAATGTGTTTGAAGTTCCTATAGCAGTCATCAAGTTTGTATGTAACACGAAAAATGGAGGAATTGTTGGTAGGTTATGTCGTAGCTGTAAAATAGTTTGTTAGATGAAAATAAATAAAATTACTGCTAAAATAATATAAATTGGTGTGTGGTAACAAAGATAGGAGGTTCCAAATGAGAACCCGTAAACACAAGACAGTCTCAGCGAAGCTATACAAGAGTTGGGGGCACAGACAAAGAGTAGATTATAGAGTTCCCCCCCCCTCAAATTGTTTGAGACAAGACTTATTAAATCAAAAAACTATTCATGACAGCGCAAACATTTCACCCCCAATCTAGTGCATGTTTACGTGTAAAGTACTAGATTTGATAACTATGTCATCCACATAACATCTACCCCAGATGGTGAACATCATTTATCGAACAAGTGAAATTGTTAGCATCCAATCTAATGCTTTTATATATGTCAAGTTCTATGTGATTGTATTATCGATTGCAAAGTAAATCTGGCTACATTTTATGCACTACGATCTTGTATTTTATCTAGGTAACACTTACCCAGTTCTGAAATTTATTCACCAAACAAATTTTGCAGCTAAAAAATATATATATTTACATACACATTAATGATTTGCATATAACATTAACGTTGCAAGTGTTACCCAGCTAACAGAATGTATTTTTGAGATGAAAAGACATTCGTTTAAGTTGCGTTGCAACGGGCTATGCATGACTTAGATTATGAAGGCAATGATATATTTGAGGGTCTGGGGACAGTAGAGAACTCTCCAACTGTAATTGATCTCGTCTCCATTAATGAATTAACCACAAAAAATATTTCCACATTGCGGACAATATATGAAGCTGACTTAAATTTTTGCAGAAACATTCATATGGTTGTTTCCAAAATAGATATTGTCAACGAGTGTGTTGTCCAAATTATTTGCCCTAGCGAGATGCACCACTGTATTTTGATCATTATGATGAGGTTATCAGAATGGAAGGGTGGTTTGGGAGTATTAGTTAACAAATTTTCTTATGAGTAATATATTTTTTACCTGCTTAATATAAAAGTGTCTACAAAATATTATTTCAAATAAGGTGCACCAAAGCTATGAGGGATTTACAAAGGCGCATAAATATTCGACGATTGAGATGTGCGATTTCTATAAGCAAGCTTTGATAGTTGTTATTGGGGGGTCGATTAAGAACAAGTATGTGAGCTTTGGATGTGGCTCGGGCGCAAGAAAAGTGAGGCAATATGTACGTATATCTTGGTTTATCATGAAGAAAAGTGAGGCAATATGTATGTATGTCTTGGTTTATCAGGAAGGCAAGCACAAATCTTCGAAAATCATGTTCTAACTCAGACTCAGACCCAGTTATACCAGTTACACACTTATGTGCTTATCAGGTCTTCATCTCTAGCTACCAAGAAGTTCGGTGAGATGATGGATTGGTCGTCAAACTACAAATAAAAGTTTTGTGGTTATTACATATATAAGTATGCAAAACAAATATGTATCGGTTAACTAATTTTTTTGAAGTCAGTTGATTCGTTTGCATATATCATTGGAAACAGTTTGAAAAACTTGCTGTTTAAACTCACCAACGAAGAACACCAAAACTCATACCACACCCAGAAATCAAACAAAATCAGATTGTAAAACACCAACGAAAAATACCAAAACTCAAACCACATCTATAAATCAAACAACAACACAAACCACACCTTAAAATCAAACAAAATCAGAAATGGTTTCTGGCACATAAGTTGAAGAACAAAAATTGGTTACACATTGTGCAATTATCCACCACCGCCGTCCCCAAGATCTTCTTCTATGGTGAAGTCACGTTCATCACATTTCTTTTTTTGGAATTGATACCCATCACAAATTTTTGTGTTGAGAATAGCACAATAATTTCATTGAATCATTAATTCATAAAATAAAAATATATGATTGTAATCCAAAAACTGATAAAGAAGATATGGAATTTGAGAAAAAGAACGATAATAACATTGGAGAAGAACAGTAAAACAAATATAATATAATATAATTTTCAGCTCAATGATATTATAGGGTTAGAATTTTGTGTACATGAAACTACTAATTTAGACAAGACCTAGAAAGTAGTTTTTATGAATTTTTATGTTAGTTACTACAATTTCAGTTGTTTGGGAGATTATATAATAAGACACTACATTATCATATTCTTTCTGTTCTTGAAAACTATTATCACGCATTATCATTTTATGGATAACTTAATATGCAAATCAAAAGAGGTTGAAATGTTATTTTATGGTATAAAAGGCTAAAAGTTTCCCAAATTTTCACTCGATATAGATTAAAATATGTATAATAATAATAATAAAATATGTGAGTGGTGTATGTGAAAATAACCAAACAGTTCACCGAACTGTTCCCTGGCTACCTATATCCATTTATTGAACCACACTGCTCCTCTATGTCATTTCAATTCTCCTGTGTACTGCAAGAACTGAGAAAACCAAAAAATAAAAATGAAAAATACCAACTGGTTTTTTGGTTAACCGGGGTATTTGGACCAAAGATCAACTAGTCTCAGAAAAATAGCACATATATGGTCCAACGAATCCTAAAAAGATAGTACTGAGGAATAGTTTGATTCCAAATTTTTGAATTAATGGAACTTAAAACAACAGTAATGTAGTTTTTGGTAGAATCTAAACTTAAAACTAATGGATTTATGTTTTTCTCCGAACTGTCTTTACCACTGATTGATTAAATGGTTTGAACCCACCAATCTTGTTTCATATGATTAATTGTAGAGGGTAACCCAACCTAACCGAAAGATCCATAACGAATCATGGGATTGAATAAAACCATTTGCGTTCTTTTTTTTTTCATTTATATGTTGTGTTTCGGTTGGGATTATTAATGTCACGGGAGCTTTATTCAGCTTCCTATTTATACATAAACTTCCAACTGCAAATACACAAGTCAGTCATTTCTCTTGAATCGCCGATACTGATCATCTCAAAATTCCAAACAAAAAAATAAAGAAAGTCATGAAACCGAAGAGCAAAGCTGCAGAATCTGCAGCTGCATCATATTTTGTTGTCATTAGCTTGTTATGTAACTGTTGTATTCGTGGTGACCAAGTGGAGACTAATCATGAAGGGCTATCTTACAACTACTACGACAAAACATGTCCAAAAGTGGAAGAGATCGTGAGATCTTCACTTTCATCAATGTTTATAGTTGATCCTACTTCTCCTGCAGCCTTGCTCAGGCTTATGTTTCATGACTGCCAAGTTCAGGTTCTCTAATTTCCTCAATCTATATATCTCTCTTTTCCGCTCTATATAAATTCCCAATATATAGGGTTTGGATTCAAAAGTGTTTATTATATAATCATATCAAGGATTTAGATTTATACATGTTACGTGAATTAGGATTTCAGTAAGGACGAATGATGTTTGTTTCTTTTGTCATGACATTTACTTATCTGAAGTGACTCTGTAAGAGAATACGGGTTCTCAACCACCTTTCGGCTTATTCAATTTATGTTTATACGAACAAAATGAAAGATTTAAAACGTACATGCACGAAAATTCAATGTCAGGCACGAGAAATTCTAATCTTTTTCGCAATAATTTAAAATAAGTAAAAAAATATGGAAAGCAAATCCATTTAAAGAGAGATGGATTGTTATCCGCATAAATTTAATGCTATATATGTATTTAATAGTGTGGCTACTGCAACAGAGGTGTGACGCATCGATCCTGATCGAGCCAAGTGGGGACCATCAACAAGAGTTGACAGAGATCGATTCAGCCAAGAACTTGGGAATCAGAAAGAGGGACCTCATTGCCTCTATCAAAACCTCACTCGAGTCCGAGTGTCCTCAGCAAGTCTCATGCTCTGACCTCATCATCCTAGCCGCCAGAGAAGCCGTGGCTCTCACCGGAGGCCCCCTCATCGCCGTGCCCTTAGGACGGAAAGACTCTGTCTCCACTCCGAGCAAACACATGGCTGACTCCGTTCTCCCTCCCTCCACAGCTGACGTTGACGCTGTCTTAAGTCTCTTTGCTGGCAAAGGCATGTCCATCGAAGAGTCCGTCGCCATTATGGGTATAATATTGTTTTTTCTTTTGTTTCTTTTATTACAAATTTTCAGACCTCAAATCCTATAAACACACGACTCTTTGGATTATAACCATATTTAAGACTTTTTTGTTTGTGTTGTATTTGCAGGTGCACATACATTAGGAGTGACACACTGCAACAACGTCTTATCGCGTTTCGATAACGCAAACGTGACAAACGAAAACATAGATCCACGTTTCCAAACGTTTTTACGTGTTGTTTGCCCGGAAGTTTCTCCAACCTCCCAAACTGCGGAAGCCACATTTGTTCCCAACGATGAAACGTCATTGATCTTCGACACAGCTTATTACAATGATGCAATTGCGGGACGTGGCAATCTCAGGATTGATTCAGAGATTGGAGCCGATCCACGCACACGTCCGTTTGTGGAAGCGTTTGCGGCTGATCATGACCGTTTCTTTAACGCCTTCTCTTCCGCGTTTGTAAAACTGTCATCTTACAAGGTCTTAGTCGGGAATAATGGTGTAGTTAGAAGCGTGTGTGACAAGGTAGATTGATGCATATATCTATTTGTAATTATCAACTGTTAAATTTCACATAATATTATAATATTAGTAAAGATTAAAAAATTCAAAACTGGCCGCATTGGAACTTATATATTCTTGTGGATTGCAGCAGAATAATAGTAAATAACAATCAACCAAACAAATATTGAAGAATGATGGGTTCTCTGAAAGCATCATGAGCTTTCATTGTAATGGTAATACTAGGTTATATATCGGGCTACGCCCGGTTTTTCTTCTAATAATATTAAAATAGTTTATTTTTTTATTTTTTATTTTGTTAATAAATATGAAATGACATTGTAATTTTGTGTTAATACTTGAAATTCTAGAAAATTTATAGCAACACCGTTAATTTTCTTTGTAAAATATATAAAGATCATACCAAACAAAAATCTTAAAAATATATGTATTTGCAAAAAATTGCTACTAGAAAGAAAATATGTGTAAAGACATGCAAGTTTTTGTTACAAAATATTTTGATCCTAAAACACTAACTAATGAGCCTTTTTCTCATGAAGAATCTATTCTTTCTATCTCATTCCCACTTAAGAGATTCCCATTTAAAATGTGCAACATATTCCAGCAGATTGAGTTAGAAACTTGATCCACAAGAACTTCTTTTTTTGGTACATATCTCTCATCTACTCTCTAAAGATCTTTTCCTCATGTCTTTCACGTTAAAGACTTTCTCCTTTTTTCGGCCTTTTATAGTATTGCTTCTGATTTGCTTTCATAATTGCTTCCCTCTCTGCATAATC